>PUHP01000479.1:2545-27237 GCA_006783085.1 Colletotrichum shisoi
GGGGGGGGGGGGGGGGGGGGGGGAAGAGCAAGGATTTCTCACAGCGCCTTGCGGACTCTGTTGATAGCCGCAATTGCAAGCTGTTTCTCTTCCAGGCTTTGGGAGGGGCCGCTGCCGTCAGGATTTTCTCTGACAAGCACCACCTTTCTGCTTTGGGTGGGTTCTGCCGGCATTGTTCACGGATATTTGTTTCGTGCCTGGCGTTTGAAGGCGAGAATGGCGCAGTAGACTGCGTCACTATAGGCAGTCTGGCGATGGACAAGAGATGTAGGCGACGCTTAATATGAGCGGTGGTCGTTCGAGCTGACCAGCTGTCCCTAGGTTTTCTTCCCGCACCTTCCAACAAGACAGGTTAATCTGTAGTAAGGCTTGTAAAATGAAAAGAAGGTACTATGAAGAGAGGAAGTTTATAAAACTGGTCAAGTGGTTGAGTTGTGAAGAAGGAAGAAGAAAGCGGCAGAGTTTTGATGCATGAGTATTCAGGAATACACTTGATCTGCAAGATCACAAATGATCAGATATGGAAGAAGAAAGTACATGTAATATCTCAGATTGCAACTTCACCTAAATACCTAGCTAAGGCAGGTAGGTAGGTGGAATGAGTTAAAACCGACATCGAGATTGGAAGGGACGACTGGGTGAGCTGGACTGCTCCTGCCTGCCGCAGGTAAAGGAAAGACAAATCTGCGAGCAGCGCGCAACTGGCTCGAATCCAATGCCAAACTCGACAACTGACACCATCTAATGCAAATTTTTAAGGAGAGGTCGCCATAAAACGTCACTTAAAGCGCATCATCAAACAAGCCGAGGCTTTTTATCTCAAGGCCAAATAGAAAGCCTGCATTGTTTTCGGCCATCATGTCTAGGGTGCTTCCCGCACTGGTGTTTTTTTTTAATAACCATTCGTCTCTATTATAAGAAAGTTGATACTATATAGGACCTACCTGTCGAAGGCATGAGAAGGGTGTCACATTGAATACACGAGGACTTGTGATAGAAAGGGAAAACACATTTGTGCGTGATACTGTCAAACAAGTGAGCGTCTGGGACGCGTTCTATAATGCATACACAGCTCAATTAAGGCTCGATCTAGCTGAAAGCTTTACCTTGACGGCCAACAGACTGCTGGTCCAGTTTTTATCATCCCAGGTGGTTAAAACATCCTGAGCTTGAAACTATGCGTCAATGATATCTGCGAAACAATATTCTGTGATGGGAGGATAGATCTTCGCTTTCATCATGCGACTAGTCCACGCTCTCAACTAGGTACCCCTCACTTACACGTAGCGAAGCCGAGGCAGTCCCGCGTGGACAACACTCAATTGAAACCAATATAAACGTTTGATGAATCGAGACATTGAAAATTATTGAGAGAAACTCGTAGTAAATCTCTAAGCATTCAATTTCCCAGTCATCTTTTTATTCCATCCCAATGCTAACGACTGGTTCCCAATGAGCATCGCTCAAAGGCTCTGCTATGGGCAGTGTGGGAGCACAGTGCCACCCATCCTGCAGCACGGCGAAAAGGACCCTCCCCCACGTAGGTCACTGCCCCTCCATACAAAAGCGGTGAGTCAGGGCAGATGAGTCAATGGCACTACCCCGCTGTAGCCAATACACTGCTGCCCCTCGTCCCAGCTGCTAAATAATTTTATAAAACTTGGATCGTGAGAAGAAGGAAATTTTGGTGAGTTGAATTGATTTCCCCGGGCGCCTTTCCTCCCCCTCCTCCACAAACCCAAGCTTCCCTCCACGGACTTGCTTTTATTGACAAGTTCTCCGTGTCACAGCAAAACCTGCAATCATGGCCGACCCCAGCGCTCCCGAACCCCCCACCGAGCAGGTCAAGGACCTCAAGGTCGAGGAGACCGCCAAGCTACTCAAAGACGATGTCACCGGCGAGATGGTCTCCAAAACGGAGCTGAAGAAGCGTCAGAAGGCCCGCCAGAGGGAGGCTGAGAAGGCCAAGAAAGCTGCTGCCGCCCCTCCCAAGCCTGCCAGCAACCCCAAGAAGGGCAACGCCGAGGCCGATGAGAAGAACCTGGACCCCAGCCAGTACTTTGAGAACCGATCTCGCGCCATCAACAAGTGCGTGTTTTCGACGGTTAAACTTATGATGTCTGTCGGGCATTGGGGCTGACTATGTTACAACAGGCTGCGCGAGACCAAGTCTCCCAACCCTTACCCCCACAAGTTCCACAGTGAGATCTGCGCAATGTGATCCCTGGTCCAATCTACATGCTGATACCGGAATACAGCCGACTATGACTTGCGCAACTTCGTCAAGGACTTTGGGCACCTCAAGTCCGGCGAGCACGACAAGGAGAAGGTCGTCCGCGTGGGCGCTCGTATCTACAACAAGCGTGCCTCCGGCAACAAGCTCTTCTTCTACGACATCCGCGCCGAGGGCGTCAAGGTCCAGGTCATGGCTCAGGCCCAAGAGGTGAGCGAGGGCAGCCCGTCGTTCGAGGACCAGCATGTTCACCTGCGCCGCGGTGACATTGTCGGCATCATCGGATACCCCGGCCGCACGGCACCCAAGTCCAAGATCGAGAAGGGCGAGGAGGGTGAACTGTCCATTTTCGCGACAGAGTTCGTCCTCCTCACCCCCTGCTTGCACACCCTACCCGATGAGTACTACGGCTTCAAAGACCATGAGGAGCGCCACCGCAAGCGCTACCTTGATCTCATCATGAACGACAAGAGCCGCCAGATCCTCATTACCAGATCCAAGATGGTCACCTACATCAGAAGATACTTCGACGACAGAGACTTCATCGAGGTCGAGACGCCCATGATGGGTCCCATTGCTGGTGGTGCCACCGCCGCCCCCTTCGTCACCCACCACAACGACCTGGACATGACTATGTTCATGAGAATAGCTCCCGAGCTCTACCTCAAGGAGCTCGTCGTTGGTGGTCTCCACCGCGTCTATGAGCTTGGCCGCCAGTTCAGAAACGAGGGCATTGACCTGACCCACAACCCCGAGTTCACCACCTGCGAGTTCTACCAAGCTTTCGCCGATGTCTACGACATTATGGACTTGACCGAGGACCTCGTCAGCGGCCTCGTCAAGCACCTTACCGGCGGCTACAAGACCAAGTTCCACACCCAGCACGGCGAGGTGTACGAGGTCAACTGGGAGAAGCCCTGGAAGCGCTTCGAGATGATCCCTGAGCTCGAGAAGGCCACGGGCGAGAAATTCCCCCCCGCCGACCAGCTGCACACCGCCGAGACCAACGAGTTCCTCCAGAAGGTCCTCAAGAAGATGAAGCTCGAGTGCTCGCCGCCCCTTACCAACGCCCGCATGATCGACAAGCTCGTCGGTGAGTACATCGAGGAGCAGTGTGTTAACCCCTCTTTCATCTTCGGCCACCCGCAGGTCATGAGCCCACTCGCCAAGTACCACCGCGAGATCCCCGGTCTGTGCGAGCGCTTCGAGGCCTTTGTTTGCAAGAAGGAGATCGTCAACGCCTACACCGAGTTGAACGACCCCTTCGACCAGAGACTGCGCTTCGAGGAGCAGGCCCGCCAGAAGGACCAGGGTGACGACGAGGCCCAGCTCATTGATGAAAACTTTTGCATGTCGCTCGAGTATGGTCTGCCGCCCACCGGTGGCTGGGGCATGGGTATCGACAGAATGGTCATGTTCTTAACCGACAACTACAGCATTCGCGAGGTGCTTGCCTTCCCCTTCATGAAGGAGGAGAAGCAGGCCGAGAAGAAGGCTTCCGCCGCCGAGGTGGTCGGCGTCAATCCCGTCCCCGAGGAGGGAATTCGTAAGTCTATCCGCCGCCGCCGCCTATCATTACGAAACCCCAGACTAATGCCAAGGTGTAGCCCACAAATAGAAAATTCGCCAGACGCGATGGGATTGGATGTCAAGACAGATCGCCTTGTGTATGATGGTCTACTCGTGAAAGAACGACACACAGGCGCCACCAGTGATATCCGGCAGACATTCCATAGTCTAGAGTTGAGCTTCTATCAAAGACAAAAAATTGAACGGGATAGACGGGAGATACAATGAGGGCCACCTCGAAGGGTATGACCATGTCCATCCTACGATGGATATTGCTACAGTGTGTTGTTATACATATTTACTCCCGTTGGTATCGTGTGTCACAATGCAGTGAACCAAATGCAACAATAACTTTTGGAGAGTTGCTGCAATGTAGATCATTGAGGTTTGATAGTCTTGATCCGTTTCTGGATCATGGCGAGCGTGGACTTGGGCACGCGAAGACGGTGGCCTAGAACCAAGGCGCCTGTGAGCAAGGCAAGAGCGCCGGCCTGATGAGCCGCGGCTAAGGGAACTGGGACGATGTAGATGAGAGTGCTGATACCCAACGCGGCCTGCATCAAAACCAGATGGACGGTGCCCAGGACGCCCTTCTTCACATCCTGGGGCAGTGCGCCAGCGACACGGCGGGTGCGGGAGTAAGCGAAGAGAGAGAGTATGGAGCAGAGGGTGGTCATGGCGAGGATGCGGTGATCCAGCTGTACAGTACTGGGGTTCTCAAGCATGTTGCGCCACCAGAGATCAGAGCCGTCCTCCTTGCGGGAGTAGAAGTTGTCCCAGAGCTCCTTGGACGGCGGGGTCAGACCCAGGCCCATGTAGGGGAACTCGTTGTAGATGAGACCGGCGTCAAGGCCAGCGACCAGGGCACCGGACATGGCGGTGGTAAAGACCAAGGCGACGAGGGCGAAGGATAGACGGCGAAACGTCTTGATGGCCGGGTTCTGCAGCGCGGCAAAGGCCTTGGAGGCGGCGACGGGGTCGGCCAACAGACGCCGGGTGCGGAAGACGGAGAGAGCCGAGAGGAGCATCCACGAATAGCAGACGAAGGCCGTGGCGAGATGGGCAGTCAGACGGTACTGGGAGACGCGCGGATGGGATCCAGGGGCAAAAAGATCGTCCTTCAGACCCGACTTGACCATCCACCAGCCGATGAAGCCTTGGAAGCCGATGAGACAGGAGATTCCGCACAAGTTGAGGGCCATCTTGGGGGTGACGCGGCGACGGGCGATGAAGTACAGGGTGGGCAGGACGAAGGACATTCCGATGAAGCGGCCCCAGAGGCGGTGGGACCACTCCATGAAGTAGATCTTCTTGAACTCGTCCAGGTCCATGTGCGGGTTAAGAAGCTTGAACTCGGGGGACGCGCGGTACTTTTCGAATTCGGATTCCCAGTTTTGCTGGTTTCGCGGAGGAAGGGAGCCGGTCACGGGACGCCATTCGGTGATGCTCAAACTGCATTGGTGTTAGCTTCGGTTCGCGGACGGAGTATAAGGGCCAGCCAGCAGTGGAAGGGAGGCATACCCTGATTCAGTCAACCTCGTAAGACCACCCCAAACAACAATTCCAAAAACGCTGATGGCGCTGCCGACGAGCCAGTATCCCACAGACTTAGAATTCGTCTCGGGCCAGGCGCTCTTCTTGACGCCCTCCTTCGCTGCAGGTGCGGCCTGCTCAACAATCGGGGAGGTCCTGTCAACGATGGCGTTACTGCTGAAGCTCAGCGGCGCTTTGGTATGGTTGAAGCTTCGGGTCTGCTGGGATCGTACGATGCTGTCGACGATGCGGGACGGGGACGTGCGCTGCCATTGTGACTGCTGGCGTTGGCATTGTCGGCATACGAAAAGCGAAGGAGACGCCCTCAAAGCGAGCCTCCGCAAGCCGGGTGCGAAAGACGCCATGTTGAGTGATTTCGATGTTGTGGTGCCTGCGCAACAACACAGGAAGATGTAGGTCGCTGGGTGTGTGTATACATTAGTCTATGATTCATATACCTAGGTATTTTTATAAATCCAGACCAGCCGAGTGGCTCGGGCTTCCGTAGCCAGTAAGTTCCGGGCCCCCTCGGCTTGCACTTGCACGCTGTGGGAAGCGGGCCCACTCGTTCGATCGCGAGGTCCCTGGAGCTGGAGAGCGGAACACCGCGCGGGAAGATTTGACAAGGGTTTATGACCCCCACTATTAATTTCTTGCCCACCGCCTTGCGCCCACCATGGCAGAATTGGAAAAAGTTGCCCATGCTTTCGGACGGGGTCGGGGTTGCGTGCAAGCGTCTGTGGCGGGACAATTGAAGGTTGACCTCACATCACAACAACCTCTATTGCCGTCGATCTTCCTTCCTAAAAAATACACCAAAAAAATGCCTGGTAGACAAGCTCACGGGCGGCCGTTACTGTCCTCGAAACCGGCGCAAAAAAACTTTCGCAAGTCGAAATCCAAGGCCCAAGCTAAGGCGCTCGACGCCTTCACCATCGCCTCGGAGCAGTACCCGACGAAGGAGAAGCGCACACCACGCTTCCGTGAGATCGAGGCGGCACCCGACAATGGGAAGAAGCACAGCCGCGCGAACGATGAGGAGGACGAGGACGAAGACGAGGACGAGGACGACCAGCCCAGGCGGAAGAAGGCCAGACCCTCTGCAGGGGCCGGCGGCGACTCGGACGAGTATGGCAGCGACAGCGAGGGAAACGAATGGCACTATGGTGTCAACGAGGACGAAGACTCGGAGCTAGACAGTGACGAGGCGTTTGGTGACAGTGACCAGGAGGATTTCCAGGGCTACTCCATCGGAGGCAGCAAGGCGGCCAAAGGAAAGGAGGTTTGTGACGACCCGGCGTGCATGCCTGCCAGCTTTTTGCTAACGCCATGGCTAGAACGACTCAGAAGATGAGGACGAAGACGACGACGAGTCTCTCGGCGATGATGCGATAGATCTGGCACAAGCCCTGGACGAATACGAATCCGACGAGTCCATGGCCGGTCAAGACGACGAGGATGATTCGGACGACTCGGATGCCGAGGCTGAGAGCCCGCCGTCCTCAGACGACGATGACGACGAAGAGCTGGAAGCCGACCCCTCAAAGCTCGGCGAGCTGCAAAAGTTCATCGCCGGCTTCGGCGGCGAAGACGACAAGGACGCGGCACCCACAAAGCAGAAGCAAAAGATCAACCTCAAGGACCTCGGCCTCGCGGGCGTCAAGGATGCGCAGATGCGCAAGTCGGTCAAGCTCATGGCGAAGGAGGAGAAGGAAACGTCACGCCCCGGCGCGGGCAAGAAGCTCGAGGTGCCGCTGTCGCGCCGACAGCAGGACAAGCTCCAACGCGCTGCGGCGTACGACAAGGCGAACGAGACGCTCACCCGCTGGCAGGAGACAGTCAAGCACAACCGTCGCGCCGAGCATCTCGTCTTCCCGCTACCGCAGAATGCCGCCGACGAGGGCCTCGACAACCGCGAGCTGCAGGCTATTACGGCCAAGAACTCGGCGTCGGAGCTCGAGCAGACGATCCTTGGCATCATGCAACAGTCCGGGCTCGCGATGAACAAGGAGGAAGAGAATAAGAGGAAGAAGGCCGAGGCCGAGGAGGGACTCTCGCAGGAGGCGCTCAAGGACCTCGTCAACCAGCGCCGCCGCGAGCGCGAGCTCAGCTCGCGCGAGGCCAAGCGCGCGAAGCGCATCAAGAAGATCAAATCCAAGGCGTACCATCGCGTGCACCGCAAGGAGAAAGAGCGGGAGGAGATGAAGCTCCATGAGGCCATGGCGGAAAACGGCGAGATCGACTCCGAGGCGGAGCGCGATGCGCAGGACCGCGCGAGGGCCCTTGAGCGCGTTGGCGCCCGGCACAGGGACTCCAAGTGGGCCAAGCTCGGCGCCGGCAACAAGCGCGCTGTGTGGGATGACGACTACCGTGCCGGCCTACACGACATGGCTCGCCGCGAGGAGGAGCTCCGGAAGCGCAAGGAGGGCCGCGCGGGCGGCGACGAGGACTCTGACCGGTCCGCGGACGACGACAGCGACAGCGGCGGGTCGGACGAAGAGGGCGGCGAGCAGCGCAAGCTGCTGAAGAAGCTCAACCGCCTCGAGCAGGAGGACGACGACGAACCCGCGTCCGGCTTGATGCAGATGAAGTTCATGAAAAAGGCCGAGGCGGCGCAGAAGAAGGCCAACGACGATCTCATTGCGCAGATCCGCCGGGACCTTGACTCGGACGCCGGAGAGGCCGACTCAGACGCCGAGGTCACCGACGTCGGCCGCAAAAAGTTCGGCAGCGCCGCGCAGCCCGCCATCTCGGCACCCGCCCTGTTGGCCGGGAAGAAACAGAGGAAGGCGGCCGCGCGAGCCGGCGACGATGACAGCAACGACGTCCCAGACAACAGCGTCGTCAACACAGGCTTCTCCCTCACCGCGGAGCCCTCGATGACGGGATCCGCGTGGTCCTCGGGCCCGCGCAAGAAGTCCGCCAAGACAGGCGGCAAGGGCAGCGGCGCGCGTGTCGAGGACCTCGACAACTCCCTTGCCATGACGGCCTCGTCGGGCAAACCCCAACCCTCTAAGCCTAAATCTTCCGCCGTGTCAAGGACATCAACAGGAGGAGAAACTCTCGCTGACGAAGACTCGGACGGCGACTCGGACCCCTCCCCGGATGTCCACATCCCCCTCGCGATCCGCGACGTCGCAGCCATGGACAAGGCCTTCGCGGGCGACGACGTCGTCGTCGACTTCGCGCGCGAAAAGGCCGAGGTCGAGGCCGAAGATGACGACAAGATCGTCGACAACACCCTGCCCGGTTGGGGCGGCTGGGTCGGTGACGGCGTGAGTAGCCGCGAGAAGAGGCGTCAGCAGGGCCGGTTCGTAACAAAGGTCGAAGGCGTCAAGAAGGCGGACCGCAAGGACGCCAAGCTGGACAAGGTCATCATCAGCGAGAAACGCGTCAAGAAGGTTTGTCTCCCTTCCCACTCTCTGTCTCTTTATCTCTCTCTCTCTCTACTACCAATTTCTTTTCGTTTTTCTTTTCCACATGTTCTTTTTTTCGTTGCTAACACGGCTTCAGAACGACAAATATCTCGCCACACAGCTTCCTCATCCCTTCGAGTCAAAGGCGCAGTACGAGCGCTCGCTGCGTCTGCCCCTCGGTCCGGAATGGGTCACCAAGGAATCCCACCAGGAGGCAACCAAGCCACGCATTCTCAAAAAGCAAGGTATCATTGCGCCTATGTCAAGGCCGACCATGTAATGGAAAAAAGTTATAAATCAAGACACGTCGCGGCTTTGATTCTTGTGCCTGCTGCGATGGAAGGAACTCAATCATAACGGTATCCGGCTCGGTACCAGAGGCGCCAACAAGAACACGCGAACAAAGGATCGGGTTTAGACAGTGATGGTATTCTTATTCTCGTTTAAATAAAACACTGGGAGGAACTTTTGCAAACGGGGTTTTCGCCTGTTTTTCTTTCTGCCCCCGCGTTGTGTTCCTGCCAATTTTTACCGTTGCGCGAAAACGTACCTCGAATCCTTACCCCCAAGCCCACTCCAAGAAATATAATACAGTTCGCACTAGGTACACAAGGAAATACACATGGAAAACGATTGCCACCTAGAGAGTAATTTGATGATAGACCTTCGTTTAGCGGTCACCCCATTCGTTAATTACTTCGTAAAATCGCAATAGCGCCAAGGCGCGCACATGGGCGGTGTAGCGGACCCTGTGTTGTTTACTGACATAGGGATTGACAACCACCCCGTTTTGCCAAGAAACGTATAAAACTTTCAACCGTGCCTTCATGCCTTCAACGCTGAACAACGGACAGGACCTTGTCCAAAGCATCGCTGGGGCTGACATAGAAGGCCAAGGCGATAATGATGTACAGGCCCAGAAGCATAGCACCCTCAAGGTAGTTGGACTTGCCATCCTGTACAGTGTATGTGACTACGAGCACAGAGAATGCAAAGGCGACAGTCTCAAATGTCTCGAAGTGCAGAGTCATCGGCTTGTCGAGAACAGCCCATCCGAGAATAACAAGGAAAGGAGTAACGAGGAGGGCAATCTGGATACTGGAACCGATGGCAACACCCATAGCTAGATCCATCTTGTTCCGGATGGCCACGACGACAGCCGTGACGTGTTCAGCCGCGTTGCCGACAATAGGAATGAGAATAAGACCGATAAAGTTCTTGCTGATGTGCGCCGTCTCGACGATAGGGTCGATGCTCTCCACGAGGTAGTCGGCACAGATGGCAACCAGAACGGTGGTGACAACAAGCACGGTGGCGGCGGCGATAGGGCCCATGATGGGCTCCTCGGCTTCTTCGTCGTTGTGGTGCTGGATTTCGGCATCGAAGAGATTGGGGTGAGTGCGCAGCTGGAACCACAAGTAGAGGACGTAGAGCAACAACAGGATGATGGCGGTACCGCGGGAAAGGACTAAAATGCTGTGCTCCTTCTCGACACTATCGGCCTTGTCAAGCACAGAGTAGAGCTACCATGACGTCGTTAGTGGGTAGGCGGGGGGGATTGAGCACATTAGGGTGTGCTTACCGTAGCGGGGATGACAAGCGATGCCGAAGACAATGTCATCAGCGAACAGGTGGTTTGCGCCGTAGCAGAGGCAAAGCTCTGCTCCATGCCCTGGCCAGTAACCCTGTCGCGCATGTTGACAATGCCGCCAAAGAAGAAGCACATGCCCATGACGAGAAGCAGGTTGGACAGGATAGAGCCCAGCATAGACGACTGGACTACCTCGATCTGGCCTTCCTTTAGGGCGACAATGCTGACAATCAGTTCGACGGCATTTCCAAAGGTGGCGTTGAGCAACCCTCCAAGAGCTTCACCGAGCTTCATGGAAATTTGTTCGGTCGCAAACGACAAAACAGCGGCAAGCGGGAT
This sequence comes from Colletotrichum shisoi, assembly GCA_006783085.1. Taxonomy (NCBI): domain Eukaryota; kingdom Fungi; phylum Ascomycota; class Sordariomycetes; order Glomerellales; family Glomerellaceae; genus Colletotrichum; species Colletotrichum shisoi. Next base: position 13,227 of record PUHP01000479.1, read on the forward strand.
AATGGCGAAGAAATTGATGGTGAAGACAGCAGTCGGACTCCAGTGAAGCTTTCCGGCAACAATGCCAAGGGGAACCATGACAAGAAGGAAGTTGACATAGTCTGCGGTTCATGCGGTTCGTTAGCAATTGCGGCGCAAACATGGCCGATCTCGCCAAAGGCGCAAGTGTATCATTGACTTACTGCTCAGGAGCGACACCTTGGTGACGTGCCAGACCTGTGACGAATACCTGACAGCAACGTTTGGGCTGTCGGTGCCCGGGGTATGTGTCGAGTTGAAGAGGAACTTGAGCGTCTGGTTGCCGCTGTCGCCGTTGACGACATGGGATTCGTGGTTTGCCGAGTGATTGCCATTCACGAGAAGCGGCAAGTTCTCGTCAACATCGCCATCGCGCCCGTTGGGCTTGTTGGCGGTACCCCAAGAGCGGACCTGTCCGCGAAAGTGCTGGTTGGCTGAGTCGTCAGGCATCGCACCTTCATAGTTAGCCGGAGCCCTGACTACTAAAGCAAAGATATGTCTCCTATCGCGCGTCTCGTGATGGATGGGCGTATTTCGGGGCAAGGCGGCCGGTAGTTGAACAACAACAGAAAAGGAAGTGAAAAAGGTAAGGGAATGACAATGCACCGGACAGGGCGACCAGATAGATGTGCGCCGCAGTCCAATGCAGGTGAGGTGGGTGGGAAGAATGAAAGAAGAGGCAGTGGTAGTGGTGGGTTGCTTGCGATGCCAGAATGTGGCTTGGAGGAAAGAAAGATGTCTTAGGCTGCGGCAGAGAGAAACGGAAGAGCGCCTGAGACTACCTGGGCAATGCCAAGAGTCAAGATTGTCCAGGGAGATATCCGTATGCAGCTTTAGGACATGGGGGGAGGGGGCTTTGCTGGGGCTGCAGAGTGCACTAAGGCAATGTCAGGTAGCAGCAGGTAGTGGATGGTGGAAAAGCGGAAGAATCGATGAAATGGAAAGGCAGGTGATGTAGGTTCAAGGTGGAGGGAAATGAAAGCTAAGGTGCAGTTGGGCGGGCGAAGTACTTACACACCATGTCGTGCGCGACAAGTGACTCTTGACTATTTTTCTGGTCTGCACGGTATCACGGCCAGCACACACCCAAGCCAAGGCGAGGGAGGTATCTATCTCCGGGAGTAGTTGACCGTCACAACGGACCGGATGAGATTTTCGCTCGAGGCCCTATGCCTGCGTCGCCCGATAGCAAGAGGAGTGGGGTACAGGCCGGTCGGTCAGCGACGGTGTGGCCCAATGGATGGCTGGCAGAGCTACACTATAGGAAAGCACTTCAGGCGCCAAGTCTCGAGGTACTGAGGATGTGTATCGGAAGAAGGTGGTCCAAGTGGGTTGGATCGAACGTGCGGTGCAGACAGGCAGGAGGCCAACGATGCAGCAGAGCAGCAGTCGAGTCGAGTCGGGGTTGAGGCGTTGAGATAGAGATGGTGTGCGAGAAGAGCGCAAGGCCAACCGGGAGTCTTTGCGGTGAATATAATTCGGAGAGCGAACGAGAAAGAGGGTGAGGAAAGGGTGAGGCGGGCTCCGAGTTCCATGAGCGAGCTCAGGCGATGGCAAAATGGGTACGGATAGCGATCGAAGGGCGGTTGAACGAGAAACGAACACAGCCCCCTTTTTCTGTCAGGCTACTATGGAGAACGTGGGACGGACGCTGTGGTACCCAAGAAGAATAGGGACGGGATGCGACGAGACTGGGAGAGCCTGCGGGGAGGGAATCGTAGTTTTGGGTGCGTGGGCGGCCTCCCTCGCGGCTGACTTTCCCAAAGATGACGAGGCCACTAGCACAAAACCAGGGACTCAAAGTCGACATTTGACGTTCAAACGGCTGCATCCAGCACCCGGCACTGCACTTTTGGCGTTAATTACCCTACAATGACTGCATCAGTCGAGAATGCCGTTTGGTCCTTGGGCATGCCATAGGTACTTTCTGCTACCCACTGCCTGAGCCGTAGCTCCCTCCTCAGCGAACTTGCTAGGGGGAAAACGTCATACAAACAGCTTAGCCAGTAGCGAGCAGGTTTCAGTCACGGGGAGCCAAGGGGTGAGATCGACGACATCCAATAGGGAGCTTCCTGGGTGCCAAGCGTGGCTGTGTTTGTCTGGCATTGCTTCTGATATTTCTCCGCTGTTTTGCCCACTTGGGCCTGTGAGTCCCTCCGTGCCTTCCTCTCGCTCCGCCTGGACCTCTCCACTCCCACAATTCCGCCGGTTCGAGTACCGTTACCGCCAGTGACGCTAGGAAGGGTGCCTACTGTACCTATTGTAATTACTCGCCGCACTTCTTAGTGTACGGTGCTGTCCTCCGTCATCGTACCGTCGCCTCATCTCGTCCGTCATCCACCTATTCTTGCCCTCGATGGGATCTTGCCTCGCTTCGGAAACCAAGAGCCACCACGGCCTATCTTTTCCTCTCCCTCTTCTTTTTCCTCATCCTTTTACCTGGAAGTAGATACAAACGCTATTGCCGGCCAGCTGTCTCTTGCATTCCATACTTGTCCCTTGTCCGAACCCGAATTTGCATACTCTGTACCCGCAACGCATTGCCCCAGCAACCTTGGAGTCAAAACCGAACCTCTGCATTTCCTCCGTCTCGGCACGCGGCTGGCCCACTGCCAGGAAATTCGTCCTGACATTCGGCTCAGGGACCGGATGATTTGCGACAAACAGTTCGAGCTGTAGTCCACAACTGTCGCGCACAATTCTTGTTCGATTTACGACTTCTCGTCCTCATTTTACCCCTTCGCTTTATCTCAAACCTTGAAACGGGGACGGGTGCTATTTCTGGTCTGGGTGAGAATCGTTGCTTCGGCTGAACAACATTTTGCCACGGCGCTACAAAGCACTCACAAACTTAGAGAATTCTTCCTTTGGGATGTGATACTTACTTTCCAAGTCTCGGGCACCCACCATCATCAATTGAACAGCCTCCAGGATGCTCTGTACACACATACCAAAACAGAATTGCCTGTAAATGCTGTTTTCGGTTGCCCTGCGAAAAGCCCTGCGAAAAACCCTGCCTTGGCTCGCTGGCTGCGGGGACCCGCCCTGTCCACTCGGGTTCCAAGGCCCATGCACCGATCTACGGGCCCCCCAACCACATCGACGTTGAAGTGCGACGTCGAGCCTTAACCGGACATGGGGCCTTCTCGGCACCGCTGGACCCCTTATCATCCTAATCGCACATATCGATACAAGCTTGATATCGATCATTCCTCGGTGCTCGGGAACCAAGACGCGTCGCTCTGCACAACCACTGCCTTGGCTCTTTGCCAAATCGTAAATACAAGAACGTCTCTCTGCGAGCCTCGACTCGTGACTATTAACTTTGGTGGTCGAGAACGCGTGCACGGCGTGGCACGCCTCGCTTTGCACTTAGCGGCAACGACCATTTCCCCAACTCTGAATTATGGGGGCGACGCCGCTGCCCCAACTTCCCGAGTCATCCACGCGCGCTCTCGATGCGGCCTTGGTGCGCTGGCACTTTACAGCCACCACCATCCATTTGGCAGATCTCGCGCCCCCACTTGAATCTGACCACGGTCTCTCGTTCAACCCCGTCTGTGGGCTGTAGCGCTGGGCGCTTCGTAGCATGCACGTGGCTTCGTCGGAGTGATGGTCTTGCAGGCCAAGGTGAGGCAGCGACGGCGCCCTGGTGCTATCACTGTTGGATGTTGCTGGCTTGCTAGCCTACCTACCTACCTATTGAAAAGAAAAAAAAACCATTGATAGACTGAAATATAGAGGGGCTTTCAATAATATGCAGCGAACGAACACAACCCTGCCTGCCTTATGCATTCGTCCCAAAACATGCTTAGGTAACCATGTGGTTGTTAGGAAGGCATCTGTACGGAGCGCACTCGGCAGGTAGCTACTTACTTAGGTCTGCTACCTTATGGACGGACGGTGACAATTCGTCCCAATTTTCACCCCAACACAGCTTGTCATCTATTAGTGTGGCTCCATCAGCCGAAGCCTCGGTGGGCTGAAATCCAACTGAGCTGAAGCAACTGCCCCGATTCCCGAGCGATACTCGGCTTCAATTAGGTATTCAAGTATTATAGCTGTCTGCTGGCGAACATCCCCGGTGAGCGGCGGGCTTTAGAGCCACGTAACGAACGTCTCAGCATTTGGCAGGTTAGCTGCCTCCAGAATTTGAGGAAGGCGCAGCACTACACCAAATCAGACCTTGAACGGTTTAAGCATGCCTCAGAGCTCTTCAAAACGGTTCACATCAGGTATTCGCTCATTGTCCGAGGCGCATTCCCTTGCAACATCCGACTGCAACTTTGCAGGCTTGTATCCGCACAACGGAAAGAAACGTCGATGACCTAATAAGGTGACATCGTGCTTACCACACAGTGTTCAAGGGCAGTGTGCGCATACGGTAATCACGGTGCCTGGGCAGCATCACCCGTGTCGTTCTGCCGGCACCACGCTGCCATATTAATCTGCGTATCTCTGGAAATCGCTGGACATAAAACCCGCGTCACCCGCAGCCTGATTCTGACCAGCAGTCGCAATAAGCATTGTGGCGACCAAAAAGCTTGGCCTGTCGGGCTGCCCTACCGACCCTCCGCTCCGGGTCCCAAGAGGTCAGAGATGCCGGGGACCCGTGTTACGCGGACGGGTGACGCGTCATCCAGGGACAAACACCAGGGGAGCTCACGCCAGAGGGAAATCTTCATCCACTCCCCCAGGGTTTATCTGGGAGATTTCCCCCAGACTTCCGAGACCGCGTTGCGCTTTGCCGTCTTTTCCGTCGAGAAGCCCGGTGTGTGTCTGTGTCCGTGTCTGAGATGCCCGGTTTTTATCTGAACCACCCCCGAGCTTCGAGCTAGCGACGTACGCTCTTTTACCCTGCATGGCCAAGCTGCCAGAGAGAAGAAACCTGGGGATCGGATCTTGATCGCGCAAAGGGCCTAGTTGCTGCATTATTCTTCAGACGCGCCGAGTTCCGACGTTACGAGATCGGGACCGGGCGAAACCCCAAACCAGAGCCTCGGGACACCTCTGGCACGCCGTCCGTTCATGTTATGGTCGGTGGAAAAGACTGGACGTGGACCCTTCACTTGGCAAATAAGACCGGGACATACTCAAAAGCAAGGCAGTGAACTCCCATTCTCATTGCTAAAGATGCTGTCTAATAGTGTTTGGTGTTGATTTCATAGTCGTCGTTGAGGAACTGTTGTGTCTCCGTCTCTTGGCGGTCGTTACCCGTCATGGCATTACTCGTCTACGCTGCAAAAGAAAAGGGAACCGAATTCGAATGTTGCCTGCCGCCTTCTTGTCTTCAGGTCTCATCCACCAGTCACAGACTTCGTTTCAATCTTCATGTTTCTAGGGTTCTTCGTAAGGTGCTTGAGAGAGAGAACCAGCATCAGACATTGCCCATCACTACACACACATCAATGTTAGCGGCCACATTCTTTGGCGTACGTGGACGAGAGCCCAACTCACGAGCAGCATACGTCAAGTACCACGTTAAGCTGGCACCGCCGTCGATCCAACCGGGATCAAAGTTTGAGCCGTTGAAGAAGTCCCACGCGGTCCTGCCGTCGATGGTAGCCAGGTTTCCGTAGATAATGCCCCTCCAGCCACCCGCGATACCGTCGACGCGGCCTCCGCTAAAGTACACGTCCCACTCTTCGCGAACGAATTCGGGGGTGCGGACAAGAGGTGAGGGCGCGAGGAGGGGGATCATGTGGATGCCCTGGATGAACTCGATATTAGCGCCGAAGTAGGTCGTGTGGTCGATCTTGTTCTCAAAGAGGATGCCTGCCACCTTGTTTCCGATAAACTGGGGTGGCTGCACGGCGTTGTCACTCTGGTAGAGATAGTAGTGCTGCAGAGCGCGTGCGATAATGGAGAGTTGCAGATTGCTTCGCATCGAGAGCATGACGTCTCCCGAGGCGTCTCCCCACATCTTAAGGGCGTAGGCGTGCATCATGTCCTCCGAACTTGATTCTTGGTCCTAAACGTGGTGTAAGCCGATGAATGATCTTGACGTTACCGACAGCACTAGTTACCTTTCCATCGTACGAAGCGTATAGGCCATGCGCCCAGCTGTGGCCATGATACCAGTCGAATGCGCGCCAAGTAGGGAAGTAAGTGTCCTTGGTGCTGGGGTTGGCGACGTCGCGCACCAGAGCATTCACATAATCCTTGTTCTCGTTCAACCAGCCAGGATCCAGGTGAGCGATAGCAGCGGCGGCAAGGATGTGATAGCCGTAGTGGAAGTGGTGGTCGTTGTATTGCGTGTTGCCAAAATCAGCTCCGTCGTTGCCCGTCACGTATGTTGCCGAAGACACCACGCCTCCCCAGGCACCTGTCAAGCGGGTTAGTACTTAGATCCATACATAGCATAAGATGAGCCCCACTCTCATATACCAAAGGGAACCTCTGCTGGTTAGCAGCAAACCTTGCAAAGGCCGCCTTGAGCCTGTTCAGACCCGACTGCGCCAAGGCTGGGTCTTGCAGAATGTCATTGATCACTACGATCAACAAGGCAAACTTAGCGAGAGCCTACGCTCATGTTAGCCAAATCATTGCGGTAGATTGTGTTCAAGTACACGGACCTTTCCGCTGAAATACATAGAATCCAAGTCGGACTGAGCCATCATGTCTTGGGATACCTCCTGGGCTGCTATCCCGCGGATTACGACTCGTGTGTTGTCGGATAGCGTGGTGAGGCTGCCTCGTTCAGGACTCCACGGGGCAAAATCCATGTTTACAGGCATTCCCGCCTCAACCATCGTCCACTGATCAGCCAAGACCGCAGTTGCCGTACCCTTGGTAGGAGTCAAGATCTGCACTGGCTGAACGGCGCTTCTTGTCGTGGAGTCGAACGAGGCGACATGATGCGGCAGAGCATACATGACAAGGTTTCCCTCAGGGTGGCCACTCTTGGCAAACTTGAAGGTGTATGAGCCCGTCGTACCACTGACGGAGCCAGCCAACTCGACCGTCGTGGGATATACACCAGCAGCGCGGTCAAGCAGGGCCTCGCCGTTCCCCGGATCCTTGGCGATCTGGATGACGCCGTAGAAGGGCTGCGTTGATTGGGCAAGCCCATTGTTGACAACCTGCAGATTAAGCTGGGGTCCAGTGGTTGCATATGCATACAGCCGCCAGATCTTGCCATCTTCAAGCTGGAAGGTGAACTTGGCAACCCCGGGCTTGGGGTCCTGTGTCACCCGCGTGACCGTCTTGAAGAAGACTCCCGTTCGGATGACGGGGGTCGCGCCGGCATATCGGGCCGTGATGAAGGGCATTCCTTGGACAAGGGGAAAAGAGATTGCAGGCACAGCTTGGGCGTTTGGCCTCAAGTGAATTGTTGCAGAGAAAGCTGTGACGCTGTCGACTCCTACGGCGGTGTCTGGACCAAGCTCCAGGGCACTGATAACCATGGACTGAATACCTACCGGGTTAATGAAATAGGCCGCAGCGCCTGAAGATTTGGTCGGCCCAAAGACACGCTGGTTCGCCTCGATGTGGGAGATAGTCATGCCGAAGCTGGCAGCAGCCCCTCGCCCCGCCCCCCATGCTATGCCGTAAGGGTAGGTGTACGTCGGCGCTGTCTGGTCTCCCAGGAAGAAGTTGGAGTAGAATTTGTTGGTCTGAAGCGGCGAGCTCGACGTAATACCCTTCCTCGGGACGGGATGGTCGTTGCGCACCGGAATCGAACCAGGAGGCGCCACGGTGGCGATGGGCTCCGCGAAGATGTCTCCGGACGGCATTGGCGCGGAAGGAATTGGTGCAACTGTTGTTACGGGTGATGTCGAGTCAATCAAGGTGGTTGGGACCGGAATGGTGTTTGATAGGAGAGGGCACGACGTTGCCTTGCCAGAGGTCTCCAGGCTACTAGGTATGAAACCCGACGTTTGGGGCACCTTGTTAGTCAAAGATGGCAGAATCACCACTGTTCCGGTGGGATCCGAAGTAGTGATGGCGGAAACGGCCTCGGTGCTGTCAAAGATGGGCGCTGTTGTTTGCTGTGCTCCTCTTGTGACCCTGACGGTTACAGTGAAATTTGCCGTCTCCGTGAGACAGGTGAGATCACGAGTGTCGAGTAATAAAGACCGGATGTTCAGTTGACCAACAGTTGCCGGGTCCTGGTGAGTAGCATGAAGCCGGACGTGTTGCTGGTGAAATAGAGCGAGGGCGCTCTCGCAGAAGAAGACCTGTATCAGAGTTAGCCCAATGATCCCCATTTTGGAGTGAAAGCCCGTCATCGCGGGAAAGAATCGTGTCTTGTCGTGTCGGTGCGTGTGTATGAGAAGACCCAAACCCAAGTTTGTCCTCTCGATGCGTGATATAGGTAGCATGTAAGAAAAGGAAAGGTTCCTCAAGTGATCAAGAATAACATAGATGACGCTTCAACGTTCATATACACAAGCAGCTGCCGGATCAACAACACAACCCAGCGGCGAGCCGGCAGTGTCATGCCACCTTGCTTGCGGGATCATCAAGAGTTGTTTCGTTGCTGTGCAACACCATGGTGCAGGCATGTAATAGTTCCAGGAACAATGGAGAGGTCTCACCTGGGAGGAATGTAGAACGTCTTGCCGGGGAACTCGGTCAAACCCGAGCGCGAAGTGGACAGTGCAATATGGCAACGAGGGGCCTAGGTAATGAGGGATCGTCTTCGGTAATAAGTCTGCTTTTGCCTAGGTATCGCTGGAGGATTCGACGGTTTTCATTCAATAACGAAAACTAAAGGGGCAATCACGCCGCGGCAGTTTACAAGATCTGAGGCTTGGATAAGATGGATCAGGGGGGCGTGATGCGTCTGGGAAGACGAGTGGCCATCGAAACTTAGGTAGGTAGGTAGGCTGTTTAGCTGTGAAGTTAAGTTTCCAGTCCTTTTCACTGGCAGGTGCGAGATATGAAGAGGTTGCGATGGAAGGGAAGTTTCGATTCAAACAGATGCACACGCACGACTAATGCTGCACGCACAGAGAGACCCTCTTTGGCTGACGCGTGCTTGCCCTTGGCGTGGGTACCCTTCGGCATCCAAGCTGCCGCTGGGCAGGCCTAGGCCTCGGGTACGGAGGCATGCAGGCGGGACTAGAGAAGTTGTCTCTTCCGGGGACCAAGTTGGCCAGGTCTCCCTCTCTCACTGGAAAAGGCCGATTGTGAGTCACTCGGGCCAGTGACGTAATCACCGCATCCCAGTATTTGCAACGACTCGACATAGGTAAATGAAAGCGTTGTATCTGTAGCGGCTCTCTATTTAGTTATAAGACTCGCTGCGTGATACCTTCAAGTTGACGCGCAGGTAATCCTTCTGGTGCAACCAGACCTTGTCAGTGGATCACCGGGCACTCCAACTTGCAGGTCGTCTTGGCATACTCTTGGCAAATGTCAATGGTGAGATTCGGCTGGTTGATGGAAACATGACGGCTAAACCCGTGTACTGGCCAGAAGGACAAGCACAACAATAGGGCAGAGACGGTACAATTTCACAGATACGGCGTCCTCCAGCATAGATTGGCGAGAAATGGTCGATTGCGACCTTGGGTATCAATGTATAAAAGCCAAATTCAGAGCACCTATACCCGACTAGTCCCTCCCAGGAGTTAATGTCCTTGGGCACTACGTCCCCCCCCCGGTGCTTCTATCGAGGACTTGCCGCAACAGGCCGCCAGATGCTCCGGCCCTCCTGCCAGAGTTGTTGACTCTCAAGTTCCCTAGCTTGTGAACACGATATCGATCCTCTTTTGCGGTCGAATCTGCGGCTGCCGAGTGGGAAATAGACTTTCGAGGCCGCTCCGTTTCCTTTCTCAGCTTATGGACGCGGTATCGATCCCCTTCCGCGATGGGAGCTGCAGCTGCAGAAGTGAGAAAAGGCATCGGCGGTCGTTCCACTTCCTTTCCCAGCTTATGGACGCGATATCGATCTTCTTTCGTTGCCGCCGCCGCCGCCGCAGCCGCCGCAGCATCGGCCTTTTGCCGCATTTCCTCGTCGATTTTCCTCCTCTGCTCCCGCCTCTTCTCCTTCTTGCGCCGTTTCTCATCACTGTCGTTTCCAGTACTGTCCCTCGATCCCTCCTTTTTGCACTTCCGTATTTGCTTCTCACTGAGCACCCAAGGCTGCAGAAGGACGTCGCTTCGAAACCGAGTGCGTCGCTCCCATAGCGCCACCTCCTGCTCCGTGGACCTGATAATCCTAACCTTTTCGATCTTGATCTGCTTCTCCTCGCGAAACGTCGCGAGACCCCCCTTGAGGTCGACGACACTACCCACGTCCACGTCCAAGCAGTCCGCTGGCGGCTGCGGCTGCGGCCTGTTGCCGATGAACCATCCGGCCGTGCCGGGTTTCGGTGCGCTCGTGTCCAATAACGGCGGCGTCTTCAGTACGACGACGCATTCGATGCACGCCCCGCTGCTGTCATCAACCGTGTAGATGCGCCGGCCCGGGAAGTCATCGACGGCGACAACAATGCCAACGATGCGAGCCCATTTGATAGGCAAGTTATTGTGGAAGTAGAAATCCTGGACTGCGGAACCGTGAGGTCATTAGCAGGGGCTTCGTAATGTATCATTCTTTGCAACATACCTTCATATTCTGGCACGGATTTCAGGGCGTGGATGTCGGATGCGTGCAGGAGACACCAGGTGTTAAAGGTCGGGGAGAGGTGGAGGCAGTATCGCGGATAGAGGCCTGCGGATGAATCGCTCGTCATGGCATGATCGGCTGGGTTCAGCGGGGCTGTTTCTACCCAGATCTGACTATTATCTACGAGATGGACTGCTAGCGATCAGGAGTTGTTGGTCATTCAACGAAAAGGTGCGACGCGTCGAGCATGTGCATGTGGAGAAAACAGTGGTTGACCTGGGGACGTGCAGGAGCGCTGGGGTGCTAAAGTGCCCCGCATCGTGGCGTTAGGCAGCGGTTCTTTCAATGCGCTAAGCAACATGCACCTTCGGACCAGGTCCAAGGAAAGAAGGGTGCAAATGCCAAAGGGCATCGTCGTCATCGATAAAAATTTCAATGTAACGCCATCCATCATAATGTAAGCCATTCCCGTCATCTTATGCCTGCTGTGATCCATAATCCAAGACGCCGTAACCACCTGCCAGGTCTACCACTTTGATCTCCGTCCCGCGTTCGCGGGTTTGCTCTCCTCTGTCTTGGGCTTCTTCAACCGCGCAGCAGCAGCCTGGAAGGCCTCTTCTGACGGCTCTTCCTCTTCGACGGCTCTCCTCTTGCCCTTTTTGGGCTGGCTGGTGGCCCCATACTTGGCGGCAAGGTCATCTAGGAAACCGGCGCGCTTTTGCTGATTACTCTTGATGAGCGCTGCCAGATCATCCTCGCCACCTTCCTTCGCCTTCTTCCGTCCTTTGGTTGCCTTGCCGCCACCAAAGAGCTTGTCGTGTACGCCCAACTCCTTGGCGTACTCCTCGGCCTCTTGCGCCTCGCCCTTTGCTGCCTTGACGCGGGCCGCCTTGGACAATTTGCTCTCCTTGGTGTATCGTTTGAAGGTCGGGACATCTTTACTGGTAATTGCATCGTCGATGATGGTGCGGAAGCGTTCGTCATCCTCGAGTACGTTGCTCAGCATCACCGTATCGTAAATCTTGTCCATGTCGCCCTTGTGTTCCGTGTAGGCAAGTAGTACATCATCTTTCTCCTCGTCGGATCCCTTGTACTTCTTGGCAAACTTTGCGATGGCGTCTGCAGATATCGCATCTCGGAATTGTTCGCGGTAGAAGTCGGACCAGTTGAAGCCTTCCGAGTCGACGATGGACTCAGAAGTCGAGCCTGTGGAATCATAGCGGTTGCGTCGTGCCGGGTCGGACAGGACGGCGTACGCAAAGGCAATGGACTGGAATTTCTCCTTCGCCTCGTCTCTTTTATCGTCGGCGACCTTGTCTACGCACAAACGTCAGCTACAGTTGGAAGGGTGGGCACGTCTTTTTCTTTTTCGTCTACCTGGGTGGTTTTTGAGAGCTGCCTTCCGGTAGGCTGACTTGATCTGGTCGGCCGTGGCCTCGCGCTCTAGTCCAAGAATCTCGTAGGGTTCAATGACAGGAGGCTCCTCCTCAACCGAATCGTCTGGTGAAGACATTTTCGGGGTTGTGATGGTGATGTAGATGTCGAGATGGCAGGGGACGGAAAGTCGGAGCTCTGCGACGCGGTCAAGTCGGCGGAGACGCGACAGCTAAAGTGGGTGGGCCGGGAATTAGCGCCAAAGGGGATGATAGGGTGTGTCAAGACCGTTCTGAGAGCCGTGCGTCTGGCATTGAACCATCGGCGGAATGGGGAGTGCGGCACCGATTGATGGGGACCTCTCCTGGGCCGAAAGGATCATGGAAAGATGCCCAGCCTTCTGAGGCTCTACATCCGACAGTTCACGAACACGACAATTTAGTCACGTTCAATGGGACTGAATCATACGAAGCCATTGCCAAATTGTCGTACGTGTGCAAAAAAGCGGCCCTTTTTCTTCCGTGGCACATTCCTCGAAAAGCTCGAAAATGACATCAGGGATCGATGACATTCAACCCGCGCCAATTGCGCCCGGCGATCACACAGCATATCTCCAATATGCACTCTCGCTCGCGCAGCAATCTCCGCCAAAGCCTTCCAACTACAGGGTTGGAGCTTTGCTCGTCAACCCCGCCAGCAACACAGTCGTCTCAACGGGTTACACTTTGGAGCTTCCCGGTAACACACACGCTGAGCAATGTTGCTTCATGAAGCTGGCCGAGCAGCATGAGGTGGCCGAGGAGGATCTCATCTCGGTGATCAAGACGCCCTTAGTCCTTTACACCACCATGGAGCCATGCTCAGTCAGGCTCAGCGGAAACCTGCCTTGCACCAACAGGATCCTAAAACTGCGGTCTTTCATCAAGGCTGTCTACGTTGGCGTCCAAGAGCCGGAAAAGTTTGTCAAAGACAACACAGGGCGGGGTGCTCTCGAGAGAGCGGGCGTCGATTTCGTTCACATCAAGGATTTGGAGGGCGAAATACTGAAGGCCGCTACGGCTGGCCACGTCAAGAACCCGTCATAGGCAACTATCTGCGGCTTTTGTTGGCCGCTGATTGTTGACAGCAAACGGGTCATATGACTGGTGCCTCTGCCAGGCAGGCACATATATCTTTCACACATGTGTCAGTACAGGGTTTCCACTCGAAGGAAAGAAGAGGACATCGAGGTTGCTCACGCAATGAAGACCGAATTAGCGGGCAGCAGCAGACAAGGGTAAACCAAACGTCAAGGGGCGGTGTGCATTCAAGGGAGCAAAAGGAAAAGGGGAACGAAACGATCCCTATGGAAAACATGGCTGTCAATCAGAAACGTTGTTGCCGCTGATCAGATACTTGGCTTCTGGTTGTCACCAGTCGGTGGCAGTCTCTTGCTTCCAAGTTTAAATTGTGTTTTCGAATGAAAGAGAATGTTTAATCATCATGCTCAGTGTTAGCAGAAGGTCAATCAGCCACTTCCAATATACAAAAGTTGTGAATTGTGCCAGTTTGCCCTTGATTTGATGTGGCTGTGGCTTGTCAATTGGGCTACAGATGGAGACAAACACCAGAATCCAGCCGCAAAACAGCCTTGTACACTGCGTTGCGTTGGGAGCGTTCGAAATTAAATAACGCGTCCGTGCGTAAATGGGAAATGCATGCCAGTCCGAATTGACCACTTTTTCGCTGGCAGAATCACAAATTGTAGACCTGTTAGCATTTAAATACCTTGACGTTGCCGTCGCTATTGCTAGCCTGCTGCTTAAATTAAAGCTATTTAGACCCTATATAAACTACTATTTAGTACTAATTATTAACTTACCTTATTATTACTGTTTATAACTTAACACTATTTTAAAACGTAACGCAGACCTTAGAGGAGGCGTATGTAAGTACTAGAAAGCTGTTTAAGATTATAATTAGTATATAAGGCCTATAAAGCCTATAATACCCTTATCCTTATTATCTCTATTATATTTATTACTACTGCTAGCTAATTAGACTAAATATTAGGCTGTTAAT
>PUHP01000480.1:12807-22824 GCA_006783085.1 Colletotrichum shisoi
AAACGTAGTTAGGGCGCTTATCGCGCTGAGGGCGGCGGGTTGTCCTGATGCTGCTGTCGCCGTTGCTGTCGCTGTTGCCCTGCTTTAGGCAGGTATTAGGTCCACAGAATGGCTCATAATTGTAAAGCATGAGCAAACGGCAACATCCAGACTGTTAGACTTTCCCAGAATAGTTTGGCGGTTGTTCATAGATGAGGGAGCACTAACAAACCTTGCGCTGCTCAAGTAGCATTCGTAATAGCGACGTGAAGCCTTTCCACTGAGTGCGGGGCCTTTGTGTCACTGCCCCGCCATTTGACCCCACTTTAACGGTAGAAGGTCTCTAGGCATTGGAGGAAAGTCACGATGATGGCATGGCGTGCGTGCCGGGTCGAAGATGCCGCATAAGGGCCATTCATAGGCAAAAATCAGTCGAGGACGTCTCTCGATGTACTCCTCCCTCAACCAAAGACGATCTTCTTTATATTCTCTTCCGTAAGCCGTCTAAAGAATCAGCAGTCTCGGGACAACGTGGTGCACTACCTAGTTTCATCCGTCACCAACTCAATACAACAACAGATCGTCAAGCATCATGGCCTCCATCGGAGTAGCAATTGTTGGCGGTGGCATTTTTGCCAAGGAGCAGCATCTGGTAGGAAACCCTACAGCTCTTCCATCGTCGGCCTACGAAGCTGTCCCCCTCTGGAAACCTTTCAAACTCACTGATATCAATTCCAATAGCCAGCCGTAGAGGCAAGCGACCAGCTCACACTTAAGGCCATTTACTCGCGGTCCCGTAAGTCGGCCGAGGATACGGCTAAGCTCGTCACCAAGTCCACCTCACCCGACCTGTACTCGGACGACTCGGGCGACGGCAAGTCGTTCAAGGATCTCCTGGCCCGCGACGACATCCAGGCTCTCATCCTGGCCCTGCCCATCGTCAACCAGCCCGAGTACATTGAGCAAGCACTCGCTGCCGGGAAGCACGTCCTGGCCGAGAAGCCCATCGCCGCCGATGTCTCTCGAGCCCAGAAGCTGATCGAGTACTACAACAAGGTCTCCGCCGAACAAGGCGTCACCTTTGCGGTTGCTGAGAACTATCGTTTCCAGCCACGCTTTACTACTGCGCGCGATGAAGTGCAGAAGTTGGGTAAAATCATCGGCTTCAATGTGAGGGTTTTCTTTTTCGTGCAGTTGGGCGGCAAGTACATTGAGACGGCGTGGCGCAAGAAGCCAGACTACCAGGGTGGGTTTCTTCTCGATGGTGGCGTCCACTTCGCCGCCGCCCTCCGGCTGCTGCTCGGCAAGGAGGCGGCGCCGGATTCGGTTGCGGCATTCTCCGACCTGACACAGAAGCATCTGCCCCCCATTGACACCATCAATGCTGTCGTCAGGACCAGGTCGGGTGCTACAGGCTCCTTCGCCGTCGGCGTCGGCTCGCCCCTGAGCGCCTTCGACTTCCATGTGGCGGGCGAGAAGGGCAGCGTCACCTTGTCGAGCCATGACTTGACAGTCAAAACCTTTGACGGCGAGGCACGGACAGCCCAGTTCGAGCAGACGAGTGGTGTCAAGGAGGAAATCAAAGCATGGGCAGAAGGTTTGGTGGCAGGAAAGCCGAACCCCTTGCAGTCTCCCGAGGAGGCCTTGGCCGACCTGGAGTTCCTTGAGAAGATCTTCAAGAGTGGTGAACAGGACGGTGCGACTCGAAAGCTGCAGTTGCAACTGTAATGAGACATTGATAAACAAGAGATAAGCTCCAGGCTGCCCTGTGGGGTGGAGGATAGAGTTCAATTTCAGAGCTTGTTTTCCCTGGCTTCCGCCACCAGAATTCGCTCCAGCCCTCTCCGCATTTCGTCGGCCATGCCGGATGTGGTTGGGCGACCGGTAGATGTCTCTACAAAGACGTGGACGAACTCCCCGACCGCCTTCACCTGGTCGATCCCCTTCTCAAAGAGGGCAATCTCGTATGTCGCACTCGACCTTCCCAGCTTGTTCACTCGTAGGGCCAGCTCGACAACCGCGGGGAAGGAGACGGAAGCAAAGTAGTCGCTGTGTGAGTGTACCACCACGCCATGTTGCTCAGACTCCGCGGGTGAAAGGTTGCAGTGCTCAATCAGGTAGGTGTTGACAACCGAATCGTATCTGCGGGAGACTTTAGTTATGACGCCGCGTCGGCAGCAGCTGGATGGAGGAGAGTCGTACAGAAAGTTATAAACGCTATTGTTGATGTGCTGGTACATATCATTGTCGGCCCTAGGGAACCTTGTTATTGACTGTCCAAACGACGAAACCGACATGAGAAATGCGCATGGGAACGGCGAAGACTGAAATTCGATGATGGGAAGATGACGGGCACGCAACAGAACTCATCCCCCCCTCCACCCCTGACCAACAGCGGCGAGTAAAGGGCGTGGGACGCCTTCATGGACGGAAGGGAGGTTAGGCGGGGAGATGGAAGGAGGTCGTCCGGTTGCAGCAGCGGCCAGTCCCCCCTTCCCCCCCTTTTGAACCTTTGGCGCAAGGAGTCGAACTCGGCCATCCATTTTGATGTCGGCAGAGGGGAAAGACGAGTAATGCCGAGATGATGGGGAGGGGGAAACCAACCATCGCGTCCGATAGTTCAGGATGTAGCGATAGTCCCCCCTCCGACGCTTCTTTAAGTCCGCATAGCTTGCCATGACGACGTCCTGATGGGATGAGAGAACGAAAGCGAAGGGCCGAAATTCCCGGGAATCCCTGCGCCCGTTGTAGTCGACGACGCACTAGTTCAGGACACTTGACAGTAAGAACCGTGCCGGTTTCCAACAACGAGGAGTGCGTCGCAGTGACCGGCACTTCGGTTTAGATTTTTGCTCAACGCGTTCCTTTAAACCTTTGGAGCGAGGCCTTTATCGAATGAAATTTCTCATACGTAGTCTTTTTGGCACTAAGCATGCGGAGGAATCGGTCGGGAGACTGAACTGGAAAGGGAGTGTTTCTGTGTAGATCTCATATGCCCAAACCGAGGCAAAGTGAAAGCGAAAGGGCATGTCGCTGCCGACCAACGCCGAAAGGGTTAATTGTGTCGGCAGACTTGATTGGACCTGTGCCAAACAGATATCCCCACCCCCAGTATTCCGGAAGAGCCAATGGATAGACGAAGCGTAGTGATGGATGTGATTATATAATCATCAAGGGAATCTTGCCTTTGAGAGAGCCAATCACGCTGTTGCCGACCCACCAGCTTGAACTTGCGCTTGTCCAAGCTCAACCTCAGTAAAGTTCTGCCAAGTCTGACCGCCACCAATTTTGTGACCCTTTTCGAGATCAATCAACCACCAACTCGCTAAATTCAGGGCCGAAGGGAAAAGCCTACACGCGACCTCTCAAAGCACGGCAGTTCTACCGCTCACTAAACTTTTCGCAATCCACTCATACGCCCCCTGTCTGGGCCTTCACACGTTATCCCCTCTCTCGACTTGTCCATCAAATCTGGCTGCCACCAGGCTCAAGAGCGCAGTCACGCCTCTGGCACGACTGCCACCACCCCGACTGGAATCGCTCACGTCTACCATGGCTTCCGACAAAGTAAAATTGGTCTCGGCACCGGCTTCGTTGCAAACTGCAACACTCCCGGCCTCTGTGGCTAAGCCGTCGGATATGCGACCCTCTGGAGCCTCCGAGAAGCAGTCTGACGTGCTGACGACTCCCACTGGCGACATGCGGCCACGTCCTTACTATTTCGAGGACGGTCTGCGTAGAGTCGCCCCCTACCACTTCACCTATCACACCTGGGCCAAAGAACGATGGCGTGGCCGGAAACTAGTCGATATATTTGAAGACGAGTTCAGGGACCGCACCCTTGAGTATTACCGCCACGCCATGGAAACCGGAGCCATAGTCGTCAACGGGAAGGCCGTCGGGCCGGACCACGTAGTCAAAAACGGGGATCTGGTGAACCATACCATCCATCGCCACGAGCCCCCAGTCACCGCAGAGCCCATTCGTGTTATCCACGAAGACGATGAGATGATTGTCGTTAACAAGCCATCCGGCGTGCCTGTGCACCCTGCTGGTAGATACAAGTACAACTCACTCATCGAAATCATGAAAGCTGAGAGAGGCGAGCACTTCCTGCCGTACCCGTGCCATCGCCTGGACCGCCTCACAAGCGGTATTCTTTTCATCGGCAAGACGCCGCAGGGCGCCGTCAAGCTCACCGCGCAGATCAGGGCTCACACGGTGCGGAAGGAGTATTTAGCCCGCGTTGCTGGAAAGTTTCCTGATGGCGAAGTCGTCTGCGATCAGTCTATCCTCCAGATATCCCCGCGACTAGGACTCAACAGAGTCCGGGCCAATGGAAAGTCCGCTCGTACCGTCTTCAAGCGTCTGGCCTATTACCCGCCGGAAACCCAGAATGACTCGCAGCCGCAGCAGCCCAAAACCCCGGAACAGCTTGCGGAAGAGGAGCGTCGGCCTTGGATTAAGAAGGAGGGCTACTCTATTGTTCGCTGCTTGCCTTTAACGGGCAGGACGCATCAAATTCGTGTGCACCTGCAATTTGTCGGGCACCCG
The DNA here is from genome assembly GCA_006783085.1 of Colletotrichum shisoi. Lineage (NCBI taxonomy): Eukaryota > Fungi > Ascomycota > Sordariomycetes > Glomerellales > Glomerellaceae > Colletotrichum > Colletotrichum shisoi. Next base: position 17,341 of record PUHP01000480.1, read on the forward strand.
ATTCAGAACGACCCGCTGTACGCAAACCAGCGAGTCTGGGGCATCAACCTGGGATGCAACGACTCAGATGCAGTTGAAAACACGGACGAAGACATCATGTCGCGTCTGGAACGGATGGGTAAGCAGGACATTGCTGATGCGGTAGCATATCATGACGAGATGGTGGACCTGTACGCGAAGAGACGGGCCGAGAAACTGTCAGGGAAAAACTGCGAAATTTGCGATACGCCGCTGTATACGGATCCCGGCGAGCATGAATTGTCGCTTTGGCTTCACAGCCTCCGGTATGAAGACGCCGGAGGCGCATGGGGCTACACCAGCCCGATGCCCGGATGGGCGCTTCCTCCAGATGGCATGAACGGACCGACGGAGGTTGGTGGACTGGAGGAGTTAGTGGAGGCTATCAAAGACGAGAACCCTGAAGTGTCTTGAGTTCTACGGCAGAGCGATGACAATACGTTCCTTGACGTACAACGGTCCCGGCCGGACCGATTGACTCCACCGATCCAGCTCGCTTGGATTTGGGACGATATGATACCCGGGTTGCGGCACTTGCGACCAAAAAAAATCTTAATTGCGACAAGTAAATTTTTCATTTTTTTTTGTTGCGTAGCAGAGGAGGAACGCCAGGCAATTTTTCCTGAAGGAACCACCAGTAAGGCGGATTATCAATTACATGCTGGGTTCCGGCAACGTAATGGGGTTGGTCCATGGGCGGATAACTCGTACGGAATGACCGACCGCCCACTATCCCCAGCCTTTGCAGGATTCACGTCGGTCCAGGCAGGGGGATTGATCACTTAGCCCCTCCCCCTAGCAGCCGACACCACACTCAGACCACAGGCCCGGATATGCCAAGAAGCTGACCCTACCTCTCATTCGGAAGAAGATCCGTAGTGTAGTTCGTTCCGGCTGGGACGACTAGTGATTGGTCAGTTCGTAAGAAATAGCGGTCATCATTAGGCTGCTAGCGTAATAATTGCTTGGGTTTGGCGTCGACGGAGCGCATATTCCACGTAGGGCACAGCAGTTCAGGTACCCTTTTCCACCCACTCTTGAGTCCCAGACCGCTCTCTTGTGTCCCTCCGCTAGCCCGCCTTACTCTGACCAGCTGGCCAGCGTGAGTGTCCCTGGCGGAACAGGACTGGCACTGCGCCAGCCTTGACAGGAGGTTCTGGTTCTGCAGGCCCTTCTCTGATGGGGCCTCAGTGGCCCTTACTATGTGTGCCGTGAGGGGAAGTACAGGAGGAAACGAAATAGACATTGGCCGGCTTTCTGAGTCAGAACTGACAAAACCGAAATCTGAACAGGATATTGCTCCGACGAGACGGCATTCATCAGGGGTTCATGACCCCTAAGCCCATCCCGAAATAACTCATAAAATCGCTGATTCCGGATGCCCTCTTTGTTGATGTCCTTGACGCCTTTCGCCGTGTCCGAGCCCCCTCGTCAACCAGAATTGAGCTCCAATGACATAGCACGAACCGAACGACGACCCCTGAACAGCTATACGTGCCGTCTGAGGCCATCGGAAACATCGCCTTATACGACCACGAATGCTGAATTTCACGATGATCATGTGTTGGGATGATGAGAAGCAAACGGCATTGGCAGGGTGATGAAGAGAATACGAAAACAACAGGAACGGAGGCCGACCGATCGGAACATTTTACACTAGGGGAGCACAACACTGGCAGATCGGACCAATACGTATTGATTGACAGCGAGACCTCAGTTGGCGAGGATGACCGCCCAGACGCATCGGCAAAGACTGAAAGGGAGAGAGCCTCCAGACGCCACAATCCCACCAGTCTGGATACCCTGTGAACCACGTCCACATTCTACTCGGCGAAATGCAACCTTTTCCCACCCCTGGGCGGTCACAAGTAGCCACGATGGCAATTTATCCCAAGGGCAAAAGGCGTGGTCGTGAACAGACTTCCTCGGGGGTGAACGATGACGGGCCGAGTGCGAACACTAGCTTCGAGAAGCATGCCACGTTGTCAGAGAAATGCCGGCGCATTGCCACCCAGCACCTGTGCGCACCTCACATTGTGCCTCAATCTCAGAAACAAAAGAAAAGAAGAAGAAACGAAGAGGGGGGGAGAGAAGGGATGGAGGGAGGCAAGGACCGACACGTGCGGATTTCGGGCCCAGATTGCGTTGACAGCAGCGACCTCGTGGTCGCTGCCAGGACTGGCATTCGTCTGGTTGCAATCATGCATATCATATGGTCCGGATATCTCCCAACAGCACCTTGAGCGAAGAGATTATTGACAGCTGCCGGACGTTGACAATACTGGATCAAAGTTGGCTCGGTCAGAGGGGTGTGTCGTGAAGTTGGACGTGAGACAAGGGTAGTCCAGTGTTCGCAAGAGGTGGCAAGAGAGACACAATGGACCAGGCCTCAATATGCATAACCCGTCATCAGCGGTGGTCCGACGAGCAGAAAAAGAAATCGAAGGGAAACGATGTTGTCAACGGCAGTTCATTCGTCCTATGGGATTGGACAGTCGGACCCAGGTCCGAAGGTTGAATCAACAGACGCGCCATTTTGGTCAAACACGCATTGCACGCATCACGGGCCGTTTCCAAGTGGGCTATCGCAAGCGGTGTCACTATGACTGGCGCAAGTTTTGCGTACCCGAGTACAACGGATACGGAGTGAAGCTTTTGCTAGCCAACCAACGAGGCGGTCTAGCTGTCGGGGAGTGGAGGCTTGCACCTGGACACTTGGGCACAGGGCGACTGACATTCCAATGCCTATGGCCATGTTTCTGGCCGGGCGGCTAGAAGAACTCGTAGTGAGGCTCAATATGGGCAATGCTTGCGCCGCCGCCGCCGCCCTCACAATTCTTCGTCTTCTTCGCACGTGCCAGAAGACCTCGGATTGGGGAGATGATGAAGCATACTAGCAGTCGGCATGTCTTGTTGCCAACCTCGTCCGCCGTCATAGATGGTGGACTAGGAGTGATTAGGCAGGCTTGTTCGATTCGGGATACTCCATTCGGCAAACGGCTCTCATAGTGCAGCGAACCGGCATTGTTCGATGACACCACTCATTCCCACTTCTTGGCCTTGTTGCGACGAAGACCCGGCGGTGGCGGCGACGGCGTGAGAGCGGCGACAGACGTTACTTTGGAGCCTCACACCACTTAGGGCCAAACCGTGGGTCGCATTCGATGCCTCTCTTGCTCCGAGAGGGACAGGTTGAGAGGTGCCGATGTGTGGCCAATGCTAAGCAGAGAGCATCAAGTGCAAAGGTAGAGGCCGTCATGCACCACATGCGATGTACAGGACGACACCTTAGGTAGGTACTGTTCATGCACCACACCCCCGTATCAGCCATCCCAGCACGTTGAATGTTGATCCTCTAGATACGGACAAGTGTTACGGCTAGGTGTGGGTGGTACAGCTAGCAGAGAAAAGGTAGTGGTCCGAGTCGGGCTGGCCGCCGCGGTCGGAGTAACAGATGTGAGAGCAGGTTTCCGTGCATTTGCATGGTGCTAAAATGATAGTTACGGCAGTTGGGTACGTACCGACTGTGGACGGAATCACAACAACAATAATTTGAAGAAGTGGGAGGAGAGTGGGAGAGAGCGGGGAGGCAGTCACTGTCGACCCTTTTTTTTTGATCGTTTTCTTTTTTCTTCCCTCTCCACATTGTTCATCTTCAGTGTCGCTTGGCTGCTGCTGATGCTGGGACTGCGTATTGGTACCCACATGGCTAAGCCTTATATGGAACTAGCGTAAAGTTTATTTCCCGCAAGGGGTGCACTTCCACTTGTATCCTTCTCCACATATCCCACGGTTTCCAACTGACCTCACGGTCCTCACCACCTTCACCTCACTTGAACCCGAAACACGTCTCATAATCGATCTCGAGTTACCTTCTGCTCATCGGTTTTGCCCGCGCCCGCGCCCGCGTGTGCACCGACATCCACTTGGATACTCCAAACCTATCTCTCTGTCTCTTTTCCCACCAGTCACACCCACACACAAACATGGTACGTATCTGCAACGACCCAGCATCCCTGGGCGCTCGCGCGCGCGCCCACGATCCGACCACGGCCGCACGCCTGCGAGACGTTGCCCATTCGTGGCGTCCAGTGCTGATCTGCTCCCCGTTCTTCGTCCTTCGCCAGCTTCCGGCCCGGCAAGGGCTCGTTGACAGCCAAAAGCTCATTTCGTCATATCTGATCCAACCCAACCCCCCCCCCCGGGCGTCGGAGTGTGGCCGAAACTCCCTGGGCATGCAGCAGTGCTGAGCCTCGAGGAGCAGACTTGAGGCTTATGGGTTACTTTGCCCTCCCTGGCATGGCTTCGCCGTACGGGACGGTGTGGTGCGGGCATACGGCGCGGTGTCTTCGGCGTCGGGCCAAACCGAACAAACCACCAAAACGTAACACACACTACACACTAACCCTGCCAGGACAAGTCTTCTCCCCCCCCTCGTCGACAAAATGCAGATGTGACGAGAGATGGGCAATGGAGATTACCCTATCATCCCGGCCTTACCTCACCTTACCGTCTGGCCTGGGCGTCTCAAGGCCACACAGGCCATGCCATGGGTGCGACTATTCCGAGCAAAGACCGGACCGATGCCATTGCTCCTTGCTTTGCAGTGAGCGTGCAGGCCTCATCACTTGTCCTACAATCCACCCCAGGCCGGGACGTATGAGGGTATCTCCCAACCACCAGAACCTATCACGCTACAAGACCGGCTGTCCATTTGCGAGAATAGAGAGGTAGGCCAAGTCAGGCTAGGTAGAGCAGGACCAGGCCGGCAAGAATATGGCCCAGGTCCGGTGCGGGATGACTAGTAGAGCTTTCATTTGGTCCATCATTCTTCAACGGAGCCGACAAGGCATATGGGTACCTTTTCCATTGCAGGAACCTTAGCTTGCGTCGCCCTGCCTTGCGTTTCTCCTTTGCCTTACGAAGTGCTCTGTATCCGTACTCTGTACATATAGCATAAACCCAGTTACCCTCCGTCATCTTTTAGCCTTTCCTTGCGGATAAGCAACCCTCCCCCACCAGGAGCCCGTTTTCGAAATCGAGCTCAAACCAGCACAAGGGCAGAACAGAACCATTGGGCAAGGGCGTTGCCCACCCACGTTGGCTGCCATCGGAGCCGTGTGGGTGCATCTCGTTGTCAACTTCTGCGCACTGCAGCATAGACACACAAGACGCAAGATGAACGATTTCCGAGGAGCAGCGGTAACGGCCCTCCAGGTTCGCTTGCGGTACTTGTTCGTACTAGTTGACTCCACGGATATATCACAAGTAGAAACCGGAGCAGCTTCTTGTCATTGGGCAGGACAGACAAAACTAGGAAAGAGAAGGAAAAAAGGATGAGGCACCCAAGGCACCGTAACTATGGGCAGCTGTGTGTGTGTGTGTGGGTGGGTGTTGGTGGGTGGTGGCCCATGGCATTACCTAAGGCGGCTTCACACGTCTCACCCCCCCCCCCCCCCCCCCCCC
>PUHP01000481.1:13622-23864 GCA_006783085.1 Colletotrichum shisoi
CCCCCCCCCCGGACCCTTGCGTGCTCTGCCTTTCCCAACTCGCCATGTTCCCTGTCTCGTCTTTGCTGGTTATCGCTCTCGATTTGTCCCGGCAGCCAGTGCTGGACTGGGAAGCCGCGCCGGCAGCCTCCAATTGGCCGATGCTATCTATCATCGGCCAGATACCGGCATCGGCATGCCTTTGGTGGTGAGCATCGCGGAAAATATCACGAGAGCAAACCACACCACAGTTGCCACATGCTCTTAAACTGGTAACGACACAAACGTTCCTTGATTATGACGTTGTTTCGAAAAAGAAATCCACCAATCAATTTTTTTCTTTTTCGTTCCAACTCAGCAAACAAACAAACAACTCGGGGTGGCATCCGCGCACGCGGCCAAGCAACTCGAGACTCAACTTGACAAAAACTCTGCCACCCCGCCGACGTGAAAAACATCTCCGCTCGGTCTCTCAAAGAGTCGACAAGTTGAAACAAGCTTATTCAAGAGCAATGACGAGAAGATCTCTAGGATGACCTGCATTTGCTACTGCTAGTGTCTGACTTGTCCGGTCAAAAACAACCAACCAACTTTGCTGCGAACCTTGATGGTTATGCTTGTTTTAAGAAACTCTACGGCCTCATATCTTCCTCCTCAACCACGACTTCTCTCTCCCCCTTCCCCTCCCCCCCCCTGACTATCACGGCCCGCGGTGGATCGAGTGTCGATCTCTCTCGGCGGACCAAGCACACGGGAAGTGAGCCCAGTGGTTCCTGCTTTGCGTTGCCTTGCAGTCCTGCGAGTGTTTCTGCTAGGATTGACACGCATCTAGCTTTACTGCAAAGAGGTGACATGTTCTCCACTCTCGAGTTCAGAGCATGCTGTGTCTGTCGGAGAGACCAATACTCTCTACTCGATACTGAAGAATGCTATGGGATGCACACTGGATCAACACGTGTTATGTGAATTAACTGCGCGTGGGTAGGGAACTCTTTGTATTGGATGAAGCACATGCTGGACAGGTTATTAGCTTAGGCTGTGGAGAGTGTACCCGAAATGTGTCCCTAGTTGGCATGAAGTGTTCGTCGTTCTCTCAGCACCATATTCTCAAAATACCTACCAAAACAACTACATTCAGTCATCCTCCCATAGACAAGAGACACTCTGACCTGTGACAGTTGTGTGACACACGCAGCAGATGGTCTCTGCAAATGTTCATTACCTTGTTGGAAGAAGAAAAAAATGTCAAGTCTCGTTTTATGTCACATTTCAACTTTTACTCGGATTTTCGTTTTTAAAAGACTTGAGAGAGCATGCTTTAAAACACCTCATCCAACGTCAAGTGCTTCACTGGCATTCACGGCACACAATAGTCAACAATTATGTCACAAGCCGTCAAAGTGTTGACTCCTAAGGATCCTCGTCCATTCATTGTCTCATTCAATTAATTAGATTTTAGCTACTGTTTTCCCGGGGTCCAGAAACCCCCAACAAGAGATTCCCATTCCGCCCTCGTTTCCAAGAGACGATGGCACCCCCCCCCCTCCCCCACCGTTTAGGCGTGAGCACCACCGCCGCAGGGTCCGTCGTGGGAGTGGCCGGTGAGCTCGGCGGCGCGCTTGAGGTGCTGCGCCGTGTCGGCGTCCCAGCGGCGCTTGACGAGCGAGACGGGCGGGATGGTCTCCCAGCTCATCGAGTACAGCGCGACGCTGTGGGCGATGGCCTTTGCGTTGACGAGGTAGGCGTCGCCGTCGAGGTTGTTGATGTCGTCGCCGACGAGGTGGTAGTTGACGTCGTAGGCGACGCCGGCCTCGCCGCCGAAGAGCGCGGCCTGGGCCTCGGTCTTGATGCCCTCGGCGCCCGTGAAGAGGCCGCCGGACGGGATGCCGTTCTCGATGAAGGCGGCGTAGTCGGAGCGGCCGTTGAACTCGGTGGGCACGTGGCCGCGGCCCCGGGCCTCGAAGAACTGCTCAAAGTCCTTCTCGATGACGTCGGAGCCCGCGGGGCCCGTGAAGTTGAAGGCGCTGCCGTCGCCGTCGTAGATGGCCAGGATGGGGTTCGGGCTGGCGATCATGTCGAAGTTGAGGTAGGCGCGGATCTTGGACACCTCCTCGTCGGAGCCGTTGAGCTGCTTGACGTAGAAGTACGACCCGAGCTTGCCGTACTCCTCGGCGCCCCAGAAACCGAGGCGGACGGCGTTCTTGGTGGTGAACTGGGAGAGGGCCTTGGCCACGACGAGGACGCCGACGGTACCGGAGCCGTCATCGCTGAGAGAAGAAGAAGAAGAAGAAGATTAACATGTTGGTTCTTTTTTTGTTGTTACGAGTACAAGCAAGTCCCTCGTTTCAAAACAAACATGCAAACAAAAAGATAGAAAAACGCACAACTTACTTGATACCAGGGCCGGCAAAGACGGAGTCGGAGTGACCTCCAATCATCAGGACGTTGTCGTGGTCTCCGCCACGCGTCTCGGCGATGACGTTGTAGTTGACGCGGTCCTCGATGATGGAGACGATGTTGAGGTCGACCGAGACCTCCTCGCCCGCCGCGAGGGAGGCGGCGAAGGCCAGGCCCTCGTCGCGGGCGATGCCCACGACGGGGGCGTAGGTGTCGGAGGCGGCGCCGAGGGTTCCCGAGAGGGGGCCGGCGTCGTTGTTGTAGACGATGGCGGCGACGGCGCCGGCGGTCTTTGCGTTGGCGGCCTTGACGGCGAAGCTGCAGGTGCCCCGCGACACGAGCGCGACGGCCCCGGCGACCTCGGCGGGGAAGTCGGCGGCCTCGCAGCCGAGGTCGGCGGCGGCGACGAGGGGCGCGCCGGTCACGTCGCCGGCGGGCGTGTAGGTCATGGGGCGGGCGTCGACGGCGGCGCCGGCGACGCTGAGGGTCGCCTTGGAGCCGGCGAAGCTCTCGGTGAAGGGCTGCTTGTAGACGTCGAAGTAGTCGAGCTTCTCGAGCTCCTCGACCAGCCAGTCGACGGTGGCGTTGTGGCCGCCGCCGCCAAAGGCCCGGTTGCCCTCGTGCGCGTCGGCGATGTCCTGCAGCTTCTGGGAGCCGGCGAGCAGGTCCTCGATGGTGATGAGCTCCTGGAGCTTCTCCGACTCGACGTAGGGCTTGCACTTGACGGCGCTGGCCAGCGCGGGCAGCGCCAGAGTCAGAGCGGCGGTTCTCATCTTGGGAGGGTCGTCGTCGTCGTCGTCGTCGTTGTCGTCGACAACGTTTACAATCCTAACAAAAGAATCTGGAACAAGAGAAGAGGATACGAGAAGAGGATACGAGAATAAAAAGAGTCTGTCGGATATGGGTGACAGGAAACAAAGAGTCGACGGGGAAACCTGTGGGAGACGGACGACTGACTGGCTGAGCGGAGTGACCTCTTTTCCGCAAGACAAGAACTTGAGAGCGGTTCGGCCGGCTGCAGATGGATGTTTAATACTCCCCCCCACCCGTAATGGCGGTAACACATGCGTCTCGCGTCGTAATTCCCGCCAAGGAGATAGATAAGGAAAGCTGGGCCACGCCGCTCATCATTATGGCTCGCTGAACTCTCATGACTTGGGGGGGAAGGGGGGGGTGAACCAGGGTTTGCCACGAACGCGGGGAACGAGAGAGAAAGAAAGACTCAATGAGGAAGCCCGCAAACACAGACAGCATCTTTTAATTGCTCCACCGGCGCAAGTGACTTGTAACGGCGACCTGCCCGATCCAGGAACGGGCCCAACGCGCCATGGCGATTGTGCGGCGAGCTTGTTCTTGGCAGTACTACCCAACGGTGGTTGACTCTCCGATAGGTCAATGGCTCAAGACCGCCGTGGCCAGCCGCGGCCTTGTCATGATTCATACCCGTCATGGGGAGTTGTCCGTAGTTGCTAGCGGTTCTGTCCGTCTCTGTTCCGCCTTGGAGTCAGTCTCCGTATCCGTACTCTACCCTCACTCAAGTCTTCTGTCTGGGCTTTGGGTCTTTTCTGACTGATTTTATCGCACATTGGTAACCTTGCAAGTAATAAATAATGATGTGTAACCCCCTCCCCCCACCCCCCCTGTTAGCAGAACGACAGGGGTGCTCATGACCATTCATGACTAGAGTTGGCCAACCTTGTCTCTACCAAACATATCCCAAGACGCTCATGACGGTTGGCAGTTTTACTTCATTCTTCACGGGGTCTCTGTAAAGTATATAACGCATTGTAGATGGTGCTATCCCCATCGAATACCTGTGAGGGTGGCATCAAATCAACCTCGGCGGCTCCATTAGACTTTTGTTAGTCGACGGGAAGTGGAATCTCGTCAAAACCTTGAATAGAGAGCCAGTGTCTACTGAAAGCTTAATGGCAGCACTGTAAAGAACGGTCGCGTTGTTGTGAAGGGTTGCAGTTGGCACGAGTTGATTTGCAAGTCATTTCGACTTCAACGAAACGGAACCCATTAATAAGTTCATTTCGTATGAGGTACTCAACTTTACCGGTGTTTTCTTGTCCAGCACGTAGAAAAATTGTGACACCTGTGACATCAAGTGACCTTTTAATGATTGTCAAGAGTTACATTCAAGAAAATTCAACGTGTTAGTCATTCATACTCGACGAATCCGAGTGATGATGGATTCCTTGCCGGAGCGACCCGACAAGAGAAGCGTGATTCGACATATGTCCATGCCAACCACAGCCTCGAATCACGGCATCTTCAACTTCAAGTAACCCTCCGTGTCGTGCTTCTCCCCGCCTCCGTCTTGGCTCTCGCCGGCTTCCCCTGCACACTCCCTCAACCCCCTCACGGCTCTCTCGCCGAGAGCCGCGACGCTTCCCATGCCGAGCATCTCGAGAACGCTAATGTCGAGCCCGAACGCCCCCTTCCACCAGCTGCGCATCTCCACCGCGACCAGACTGTCCAGCCCGGCGTCCTGGAGCGACATGCCCACGTCCATGTCGTCCTCGTTCTCGGCCGGCTTCAGCAGCAGGCGGAAGAGGTGCGCGGCGATCTGGCGCGCCACGAACGCAGAGCAGCCGGGCGACGAGAGGAGTCCCGGGTCGGCCGCCGCGGACTTGACGAACGAGGCCAGCGCGCCCTGGTCGGACGAGCCGTTCGACGTCGCCGCCCCGTCGCCGTCCGAGTTGAAGTAGAACCCCATCCGGCGATCCCGCTTCCACAGGACCCTGTTCGCGCCGTCGGCCAGAGACGTGAGGCTCCGGTGGCCGATGACGAGCTGCGAGTCGTTGACGAACCCGGGCGACGAAGCCGAAGCCGAAGCCGAAGCCGAAGACGAAGCCGCCGGCCGTTTCTCGCCGCGGCTCTGCTGGATGACGCCGAGGGCCAGCGCGTCGAGGAGCTGCGGGATCCGGATGCCGTAGAACCCCTGGCCGGCGAGCCTCTCCATCAGCGCCGGGTTGTCGGCGAGGTGGCCGTGGTCCACCATGGCGCCGATGTCGACGACGCCGGCCCTCAAGCCGAGGGCCTGGCGGTACTGGACGAAGGCGTCGAGGAACGTGTTGGCCGCGGCGTAGTTCGCCTGGCCCCGCTGGCCGACGACGCCCGAGATGGAGCTGAAGAGCAGGAAGAAGTCGAGGTCCTCCAGCCCGGCGTCCGCGCAGGCCCTGTGGAGGTTCCACGTGCCCTGCACCTTGGGGCCCACGGCCGTCTCCCACTCTTCGTGCGACATGTTGGCGAAGCCCTGGTCCCGGAGGACCATGGACAGGTTGATGACGCCTCGGACGGGCCTCGTCGCGGCGCCGATGGCTCTCTCGACGTCGGCGAGGGAGGTGACGCTTCCCCGTACGGCGGTCGCCCAACACCCCTGGTCTGCGAGCTCCCTGAAGAAGCAGAAGCTGTCGTTGTCGTCCGTTTCTTCTCCTCCGCCGTTGCGTGACAGGTAGACGAGGTGTCGTGCGCCGTGCTCCACCATCCAGTTGGACACCAGGCGGCCCAGGCCACCGAGTCCGCCCACGAGGAGGTAGCTGGCATCGCCGTCAAAGGACGGGTTGAGAGAGGAAGATGAGCTTCGCCGCGCGCTGTCAGAGAGGCCGTCCATCGACATGACCATCTTCCCGATGTGCTGCCCTTTCTGCATGACCTTGTCCATCCTCCGCAGGGACTGCGCGAACACGCGGTTGGTCTTGAGCAGCTCCGCCCCCATCTGCGGCCACTGCGCCCCCTGGCCGGTGAAGACGAGCGCGAGGTCCGCGGGCGTGTTGGGCGCTTTCCAGAACGACGATGTGGTGAGTTCGACGCCGTCCTGCATCACCGAGAATGCCCGGTGCGGTAGGTGGCCGCGCCGGGACGCCAACGTGTAGCTGATATCGTCGAGGGAGCCCGGGTGCTCGCCGATGTACTTCTGGTTGTTGACGACCTGGCGTCTCAGAGAGTCGGCCGTGTTGGCCGAGTACACCATGAGATGTGCCCTGTCCCTCTGCAGGGCGGACGACTCCATGACGGACGGGCTCTCGGGAGGGCGGCCGAGGAAGCTTGCCGCCGACTCGAGCACGACGTGCGCGTTGGCGCCCCCGATCCCGAACGAGTTGACCGAGACCCTCTCCGCGCGGTCTTCCGGCCACGGCGTCGGCGCGATCGGCACCCTGAGGTTCGTCTCGGCGAAGGGGATCTTGGGGTTGGGCGCGTCGAACTTGATGTTGGGCGGGATCGTGCGGTGCTCGAGGGCGAGGACCGACTTGATGAGCGACGTGATGCCCGACGCGCCCTCCGAGTGGCCGATGTTGGGCTTGCACGAGCCGATGTAGACACCCGCGCCCCCGAACACCTTGGCGATGGCCGTCGTCTCGATCGGGTCCCCGGCGGCGGTGCCCGTGCCGTGGCACTCGACGAAGCCCGTGTCGGCGATGTCGCGCCCGCCGATGGCCGCCATCTTGTAGGCCCGGCGGATCATGGCCTCGTGGCTCTCGAAGCTGGGGATCGTCAGGCTCGGCGTCCTGCCGTCCGCGTTGCTCGAGGTGCCCCGGATCACGGCGCGGATGGGGTTCCCGTCCCGGACGGCGTCGCCCAGCCGCTTGACGTACACGACGTTGACGGCCTCGCCGCGGGCGTACCCGTCGGCGCCCGCGTCGAAGGTCCGGCAGGAGCCGCTGGGAGAGAGCACGCCCTGCTCCGACATGCTGACGTACAAGCCCGGCGCCATGATGAGGTTCGAGCCGGCGACGACCGCGGCGTCGCACTGCCCGTGGCTGATGGACATGCACGCCTCGTGGAGGCCGATCAGCGCCGAGGAGCAGCCCGTCCGGATGGTCATGCTGGGGCCCTTGAGGTCGTACTCGTACGCCAGCCGGTTCGAGAGCATGAAGTCGCCGTACCCCGTGATCTTGTACTGGCCCACGACCTCGCCGTCCCTGGTCAGCGTCTCGAGCCAGTCCTCGCCGAAGCAGCCCACAAAGGTGCCGATCGTCCTGCCGCGGTACGCCGTCTCGCCCGCGCTCTCGAGGCACTCCCGCGTCAGCTCCAGGAGCGGCCTCTTCTGGGGGTCGGCGCGCTCGACCTCGCTCTTGGGCATCCTGAAGAACGTCGTGTCGAGCGCCGCGAGATCGACCGAGTCGTCCAGGAAGTAACCTACCTACCCTACTTACGAACCACCCCCACATCCGAACCATTACTATCTTACTACTTTATTACTTATTTCTCCCTAACTAAAGCTAATTAAGGTATAGTAGCTAATATACTAAAAAGCTTATATAAAATAGACTTTTTATAATTATAGTTTACTTACTAAGCTTAAATAATACTTTTTAAAAATATATTTTTTAATAAAAAGTACTATATTTTATTTATTACCATATCACTATAATAGTAAAGTTTTTAAAACTTTTAAATATCTTCTAAAATACTTTAGTAGTTAGGCTTTTATCTAGTAATACTTCTTTCATATAATCTTTTATTATTTGTAAGCACTATAATTGTAAACTCAAGTTATTTTCTTAAATACTGATTTTATAAATAGAAACTAGCTTTATATATGTATAATAAAGACTTATTTAAAATCTAAAATACTTTCTAGATATATTAAGTATAACACTTAACTACTAGTCAGTATATGTAGGATACTATTAACTAATACTGTATAATAGAATTTTAAAAATAATACTACTAAAAAATACTTTAAATATAGTATTTTTTAAGCTTATATTCAGTACTAAGTTTAAATACTTATAAAGTAGTAGTAAATAGTAGTAAAGCTAAATAATGTATTTAAAATAAAAGTATATTTTTAAAACTATTTAAAATATTTTAAAAAGTATAGTTTTAGTATATTTATCTCTGTATAAGAAAGTACTAACTTCTTATATACTATATAAATACAGTAAAAAGTATATATAAATAGTTATATATACTATAAGAAGTAATTTTATATTTTCTTCATATTTTTAATAGCTTTATATATATAGTTTTTAAAGCTTTCTTATTTTTAGAAGTTACTAAGAGTTTCTTAGTAAATCCTACTTTATAAGTTATTACCTCTGTTTTTATATATTATATAAACTAAAACTAAAAAATACCTTATTTTATTGTAGTATAATTATTTAAGTTTAGTATAAACTTTTTATAGTAATTTAACTTTATAACTAAATACTTTTATTAAGTCTAGAAAAGATAGTAATTTATAGTAGGAATACAGCGTTGTTAAGGTGGTTCGGATGTGGGGGTGGTTCGTAAGCAGGGTGGGTGGGTTAGCCGTGCTGCGTCTTGATGTGGCCGGGCTTGGCGACCTCGGAGTAGTAGCTGGCCGCGCTGAATCTCGTCTCGGGTATGGGGCCCAGCGCGTCTCTCTTGTCGACGAGGAACTGCCAGAACTGCTCCGGGGTCGAGATTCCGCCGGGGAGTCTCAGGGCCATGCCGCAGACGGCGATGGGCTCTGCTCCGGCCGCCGTGGCCGTGGGTTTGCCATCTGTCTGGGAGTAAATCAGCTGTCGTTCTTCTATGCTAGTGACTTGTCACTCTCACAGTTAAGTCTGGTACAGAGTCCAGAAACGGCGCCATGATGGTAGAGGACGATGGTGCTTTCTCCTTTTGCCGTTCTCGGTTTGATATGATTGATCAGTGTCACAGCACTGCTATCGTGGTATCGATTTGGAGAAGAACGAGAGCAACGCAAGAGCAATAGCTCCAAAATTCGATGATTGAGAAACATCACCCCTCCGGGTTTCTTTTCTTTTTATGGGCGACCTTTGGTCCATCGGACGTCCTTCCACCTGCCATCAGCCTCGTTTGGGATACTGGGCCTGCTTGGCGTCAGCAATCTCACCTCGCGTTGGTCAATGCAGCGCTGATGTTATTGTTGCCTGGAGTCCAAGAACGCCGAGCATACAACGCTGAGACCTCCAATGAGAGAAAATCGAGGCCGGCCAACACGTACTCGGTGTCGACTCGGTGTCGAGGAGACGCGTCTGGCTGCATTAAACTATTGGACGACACGTTCCATTCCCGGCTTAATTGCATGTAAACGTCCAACGTAAGCATCAGCGATAGGGCCGGGCTGCGGAAGGAGGCGATAGAGAACACACGTCAGCGGCGATCTGCCCCGACGGTTCTTACTCACCCATCGATCAGCACACGTAGCCCGACGGCCACCCAACGCGTTGAACAAACGCAATCGAGCCAGCTGGTCATCGCTGTCAAGCGAGTAATGGTTGTTGTCCAGCCAGCGCATCAGCATCATGATACGCGCAGAGTCAACGCGAGACTGGGTTGTAGTCTCCCCGCCGACAACAGTCCATGATAACCGGCAAGGAATCATCTTACATGCAGAGAGTCAAATGGAAATTGTACGCATACACTGCAGTGAGTGACCAGGGACAAAGAGCGGAAACCAACAGGACCGAGCTGATTTCCAGCAACTTTCATGCAACAGCGCGATGTGTTGTACAACGCTGTCAGACGACTGCCTAGAGAAGGCTGGTCTGGCGCAACGGCCGATTCCGGCCTCCATGTGCCGTTTTCGGAAAGAAGAAGTAGTGCACCGCCACAAAACCCGGCCCGGAATGTGGGGCCGAGCCGGCCGGAGAGGCCGAGGGTGCCGACTGTGGCGGTGCAGTCCCGGTGGCCTCGGTCGTACGTATTATATGTGTTAGTTCCTAACCTGGACGGAAGTTCATGCATGCAACCGTCTCTTCAGAAGCGGAAATCCCCGCTTTCTCGATCTTTGAACAGCTTACGATGCCTAGGCGAGGAGAACATTCCTCAGACGCGCATCGAGCATGGAGCAACTTGAAGCAAACGCTCCCCCCCCCCCCCCCCCCCCCCCCCCCCCCCCCCCCCCCCCCCCCCCCCCCC
>PUHP01000482.1:0-26562 GCA_006783085.1 Colletotrichum shisoi
AATTAGCCTAAATTCTCTAAAAATATAGGAAGAAAGATAAATAGTAGTAGTTATAAGACTAAAATAGAGGATTAGGTTAGATTAGAGGGATTACATAGCTAAACTATATAACTTTTAAGAATAATTACTTTTACTCTTATTACGTTTTTAGAGGATTTAAGCTAATTCTACTAATCTAGCGTAAAAAAGGGTACTTTTTACTAAAAAAGAAAAAGTTTCTAGTATCAAATTCGAATTAGTATTAGAATATAGGATTAATTTAGTTTTAGAAGGAAAGTAGGTAAGTAAGGTAAAAGTAAGGTAGTACCTAGCGCTAGCAAAAGTAGGGTAGTAATAGCCTACACTTTTACCTTAGTAGGCGCGTAGGCTATAATCTATCTTAGATTATATAAGCCTAGTTATACCTATAAAGTTATTACTAAATCTGTAAATAACCTTATAATAACTAACCTTTAGCTATCTTTAATATTAAACTAATACCTTTTTAAGTAGTTACTTAAATCTAGTAGTATAAGCTTATAAAAGAATATAAAGAGAACTTTATAAGTAAAGTATAAACTATAATATATAAAGTTAATTACTTCTTATAATTTATTTAATTTTACTTTAAACTTTAGCTAATTAAACTAAAAAACCTAATTATAAGTAGTTTTTAAAGTAATCTTTATATTATTTATTATCTTATTATATTACCTTAGTATATAAGTATTATATTACTAAGCTTATTATAGTTAATTTATAAATATATAAGACTTTTAATTATTAAATCAATAAAAGTAGTAATAATAAGTTAATTATATATGTATTAAGTATTATATATAGAATTATTATATTACTTTTTTTTACTTAACTTTTACTTTAACTTAGCTTATAGGAACCCCTTTTTTAGGTACTTAAGGCCTCTATAAGGCCTACTACCTCGGATAAAGCCTGTAGTAGTCCCCTTGCTAAGTACTAATAGGCTAGCTAAGATTAGGCTGAAATATCTGTAACTCCGTAACTCCGAGGCGCACAGAAAGTACCCTCCAAAGTGCCCTATAATCCAACAGGTTCGACCGGACACGATACTAATGACAGACGGTTTTCGGGGCACATGGCCCCATTGACTGCACCCCGAGAGCTCGATGGCATGATTAGTTTGCCCTCTTGCTGGGTAGAACAATCTCTGGTGGGTCCTTCTGTGGACGATCGCCAGAGTCCCCTTCCTTAGGAAATCCTGTATATGCGCACTGGTAGCAAGACGCGGTGATCAAGTGTTGTCGGAAGTAGTCGATGCCTCACGGCAATATTCACAGCACTTCTGGCGGTCCTGCCAGTAGACTATCTTCTTCCTTTCTTTTAATATACCCTTCCTCAGGATCGCTAACAGTCTGTTCTTCTCTCCGAAGATAGATATCGAGCCAGGAGCTTAACTGTGTGTTAAATTAGGAATGTATAAGCACCATACGGCTAGGAGCTGAGCAACTTGTAGTCTTTGGCAGTGCATCTCCATGACAGTCGAATTATGAGCTTATAAAGACCCTTGATAAGATACCGACATCGACTTTCGCGCGCTTGATTGCCGGTTGAAGGCTCGAAAGGTGTAATTCAAGGACAGACCAAGGTGAGAAGGAAGTAATGTGGTTGGTGAATTTCTGGCCGTAGCCTGACACTGTGTAAATCATGTATTTGCTCGGAGTCTCATACAGTACGCACCACACAGGGCGACCGGGAAACTGATGTAACTACCTACTTTGTCATGTTAGCGTATTGCGGACGGACAGAGACTCACTTCGTAGCTTCTAGGCCATGGTATTAATCCAGGTGTTACAGCAGACAGTAACTGCTGATTAAGTTCGTGGCTAAAAGGATGTTTTTTTCGGCGATGACTCAGGCCGTCAGTAGGGCCCATAAAGGTCAAGCGAGACTCACTTCGAAGACTGGGCCCAAATCTTACTAAAGCTCCAGAAACCACGCAATGCTATCAAAACGGTGACTATGGAGAACCATTATTGGTCGTGTAAGTAGAAGTTCGCATCACACTATCCAAACTTGTGAGTAACAGCAAACCGCATGGCGTCCTCTGAGTTCCGAACACTGACACAAGATGCTATGCCGCGAATCACTGACCCGAGACTTAAGTAGTTTCCCCATCTCGATGGCTCCAGAGTGCTGTAGAGTACACTCTGTGTCAAGATGGCTTGTAACCGAAATGTTAATAGTGTCCCTTCTCTGGCTGCGAGGCAAACAGCCCGGCGATGCTCTTGGGTCTCATTATAGAGCAAGAAATCGATACCTAAGTGTGTGTTCGTTTGTATTGTATTGGAGCGCCGTGTTGCTCACGTAGCTCTAAGATGCTGTAAGAACTTCATCACCAGGGGTTGTAGTCCCTCGACAATGGCAAAGTCTTGATGATATTGTATTAGTTACTCGCTTTCGCAAGTGTTAGGGTTCCAAAACAGAAACTGCAATCCCATAGCACAAAGATAAGTGACTCTCGAATCGCAAATGAATACTAGACTCAAGTCTGGGGGTTTGCAGGGAGATATCATGCACGAAGGGTCTCGGTATCTAGTGCGCAGAAGGAGATTTCTCTGATGTGTTAAGCTGTAAGTTAAGAAAACCTATCCGCGAAGCTTGAATCCTTGGTACGGCACCTCGATTGAAGAGTCGGGTGCTCTCCTCCAAAACGTTGACCATGAACCTATCCGTACTTATGCTCAGCTCAGATGGACCCATGTACAAGATAGAACTGAGAATTCACGGGCTGTGCTGATACGAAAGAGACTCCGCTTGTGATATTCGGCCAAAGGACGATAATGGATGCCGAACGATGTGCCTATATACCTACTCTACTACACGTTCGACGCTGGTGGTCACCCAAGTCCCAGCGTTGGTGTTTCTTTATTGTACCGCATCTGGCAGCAACAGGAGAAAGTACATGATACATGTACCTACCTGCTTGTACATCCCCCAGACTCCCGCCGCAGGTAAACCCTCCCCAGGGTGCGTGCAACACACAAGCTGGGGCTGTTCGACCCATACTTCCCTGTCCGGTGACCAATCCAGTAAGCAGGTTTGGCGTGCAGGGCAGCGCGATGTCGACTGCTAGTTGACGCTCGACATCAAATGCTCAACCTACACTTCGACATATCCCTATCCATCATAGCCCTCGACACCGACGACGCGCATGCTTCAACGCCATCAAGAATTCGCCTGCAATCAAAACAACTAAACACCGGGAGCCTGCGATGCCGCCCGCTGCGAGCCAGAAGGGCACCGGCAAGAAGGCCGGGCCCGGTGCCATGCGACAGCGGAGTCGCAACACAACTCCCAGCTCCATCACTCCGTCCGCGACCTTGCCCCCCATCGAAGCCGTCGATACAGAGTATCTCGAGCTCCGCGTTGAGCAGTTCCGCAACCTCAACTATGACGACCTGGTCGATCAGGGTGCGTCCAACGCCGTCATGCCCGATTCCAAGAGCCTTGACGGCATGATCGCACGCCTCCAGCGTCTACAGGAGACCATCGATAGGCGTAGCAATTTCTGCGATAGGGGCATGCGGATACTAGCCAGCACGCGCAAGCAATACATCAACGACGTCGAAGAGGGCACTGACGCCGCCGGAAAGGCCGAGGGGGACAGCAAGAAGACCAGCAAGACCAACAAGAAGAAGAGAAAGGCGGCCGATACCCTTGCACCCCCCCAGGAAGGGGGAATTGGTAGGTTACTGCATTGCACTACCCTTCAGTCGGCCCTGTGCGGCTTAGTGCTCTTTCGCTTTTTTTTGCCTTGATTTATTCGTGGGGCGCGGGAAGCTCACCAGGAGCTCATCCCCATCACCACGAGTAATTCCTCGTATTTACCTTGCCTCGAGTACTGACCTCGCCCGCTGCCGCAGAACGATCATCCCCGCTTAGGGAATCCACTAAACCGCGAAAGCTTTCGCGCGACTCGGCCAGTTCTTCCTTGTCACCCGTCGCTCCCGCAACACCATCAGCAATGGAAGTTGACGAGAAGACGAAAAAAGAAGACAATGAGGAGGAAGAAGAGAGTTCAGAAGACGAGGGCGCGCCGCCCAAAAAGGCCCAACCTGCCGCGCACACCTTCGGCGACGACCCCTCCACCTTCCCCGACCCGACCGTCTACGAGATTCGCCCAACACACTCTGGTATGTCCGATGAAGAGTTGAAGGAGATTTACTCGGTCGCTGTCTTCCCCAGGACCGACCTGGCCGATGTAATCGCTGGCGACCCTCCGGACAAGGACTTCAGTAGTGCCAAGCCCACGAACCAGATCAGCTTTTCAACCTTCTCGACATACTTGGAACCCTACTTCCGCCCCTTTGCCGAAGAAGACCTAGCGTTTTTACGAGAGCGCGGCGACCGCGTCACACCTTTTCACATGCCGAAAAGGGGCAAGAGACATTACACTGAAATTTGGGCAGAGGAGGATGGTGCCATGGCTCTCGATAAACCTTTGAACGGCCGCGAACAATTGGCACCTAATCAACCCCGTGGCGCGATTGACAACATGGACGACGAAGTCGCCGAGACAGACAAGCTTTCGGTCGGGCCGTTGCTGTCGCGCCTAATGCAAGCCATGCGACCGGAGAACCGGCCACAGGCGGACGAGGATAAGGGCCTCAACGGCGTCACAAACGGTGACACTACCATGAATGGCGGTAGTGTGAACGGGGAGCATGGAGAGCCACAGCAGAGTTTCAGTGATGATAAGGCGCCACCGGTCCCCCCTGCATCCTTCATGCCGGAGTCGAACTCGGAGGCATGGAAGAAAGCCTCGCATCCCAAGCTGGAGTACACGCAAGTCGACGAGCGGATCAAGCAGGAACTCAGACACATCGGCTTCCTTCCTCAGGAAGGCAACTTTGAGAGCGAGTACGACGGCGCGTTCGACGACGAAGTGGCAGCTAGACTGCGCCTGCTGCAGGGCCGCTTGCGTGAACAGATGCTCATCAACGGCGCACGCAAGTCTCGACTTACAGAACTGGTCAAGGAGCGCATGGCGCATCAAGAGTACCAAACGATTCTCGAGGATCTCGATACACAAGTACAGGCTGCATACCTGAAGCGCACGCGCACTATGGGCAAGAGCAAGAAGAACAAGCGTCCTGGCGGAGCGGGAGGTGGCAGCCATGCAGTCGGCGGCGCGGCCGGTATGGCGAGACCGGGAATTGGCGACATGACAAAGACGCTGATGGAGCGTCGCAAGCGTTGGATCGATACTATTGGATCAGTCTTTGACGACGAAAGCTTGGGCAAAGTTCCACGCAGCTCGGATCCCGACTCCTCCATCTTTCGAGCGAACGTCATGTCAGACCTGATGAAGAGGGAAAAGTCACAATGGGACGAGGAAGTCGAGGAGGAGTAATCGGCAGACGGTGCTGAGGGCAACGAGCAATCATGATGTACACTATGACTACTGGCACTGGCGTCTGGTTTGCGCCAGTCCTTGGGTTCTGGAAGGCGGGCTTTGGAGCGCAAGTCTATTTTGAGGCTCGGCTCGGTGGACGGCGTTGGGAATAGGAGGGAGGTTTGCATGTCGATGTGCTCGATTGCAACTCGATTGGTGACCATATCACCGCTAGATTATGCCAATAAAGAAACCGAGATATCATTTTAGAAGCGCGCTTCTCTAGGACGATAACCAAAACTTCCCAAGAATTGTTTGCCGCATGACTTGGGGTTAAAGAATTCATTGCCTCTCTGGGTGGAAGGTTTAGCGTCAGATGACAGCTTTCAGTCAGCGGTACTATCTATGTTGTGGAAAGATCCCTTTACCCCCCCCACACATTGTCGTTGTAGACGGCAATTGTTTTAGGCATCGACTCAGTTTCTACTTGCCATGGCGGAAAGAAATGTAGAACGCTAATACGTGCAGGAGGCAATGGCTTTGGACTCGCCGTGAGACCAGGCACTCCGGTCTAAGTCTGGAAATTTACATGTTTAACACGCCAAAGCCGACAACGCCTACCTACCTAACGGGGCAGTGACGACCACCACTCAGAGAGTACGCGTCCCTCCACCTTATCCTCTAGGAAACATGGTCAAAACTCACTTTTGCTCTGACTGATTTGGCTGTCCAAGAACCCGTCCTCTTTCAATTGGAACTTCTACAAACCAGGCAGGCAACCATGAACGACCGGGACTGCCTCTATGGTTGACTTCCGCCCCAACTTATGTCCTCTCTCAAAGACGAAAGGGTCAACTTCTATCTCAATCTTATTTGATCAACAAGAAGGCGCTGTGCCCGATCTGGTGCGCGCAATAGCCTTTTGGAGTGTAGCTGCTTCCTACGGTTGAGTATCACTGCGTCAGCGTGCGCCGCCAGGTGTTACTAGTAACGTCCTCATTCCTACTGCTTTGCTGGCTGACAGATCAACTAGCCTCCTGGCCAAGACAAGGAGACTGCGACATCATGACTGGTTCTCGCTCCGTGGGGCTCGCTCGATGTGAGCTGAGGAGGAGGAGGAGGAGGAGGAGGAGGAACAGGAGGAGAGAGAGTGTGGTTCACTGGGGCTGAGTGCTGGTAATATGTATCCGTGATGTCGGGGAAAAGTCCGGAGAAGCAGCCCCCAAACGGGCTCTGCGGGCTTTTGCGGGTTCGGTGGGAACCGGCGTGGAGTTGACAGGTCGCTCGCCAATTATCCGTATTTACGGATACCTTACCTACCTATCCGCACCTTAGGTAGCGAGCTGCTTATCGCCTAAAATTGGACGTAATGCCTCTTAGACAACCGAGAGGCTTGCATTGGTGGTTCGGAGGCGCTTCACCCAGGGGCCTTCCCTGTGCGGGGTAGTCGAAGGCCAATCAAGCTTCTATCGAGACGAGGAACGAACGTAGCCCCCCAAGGCGCCGGCAAGTGCCTCTTATCATCATCCCACCTTTTTTTCCCTTGTGGCCGCCGGTCCAGGCCCGAGGGTGGGCGCGGGCGCGGGCGTGAGTGAGCGCGCTCAGCGGCCGCTCACTATCAGGAATATTCTGGCGCCGGCAAAGCCCTCCCAAAATTCTTAATCTCTAGTTCCTCTTCCCGTCAACATACTTGCAACGCTCACTGAGAGAAAGTCTGGCTTGAAGGAGTTTATTGATTCCCGCCAGGATGCATCTCGTACCCAAAGAGGTCTGTACTCCTACTGTCTCGCACCCGTGTAAACCCTCTTACACGTACATCCCTGTCATCTTGACGTATTTTGGGTGAACCGCAACAACAGTGTTAACGAGGTCCATGGTGATTACAGCTCGATAAGCTCGTCATCTCTCAATTGGGCTCCATAGCACAGCGGCGGCTCGCCCGGGGCGTGAAGTTGAACCACTCGGAAGCAACGGTATGAAACCCCCCCTTTGTGGTGTCGTCGCCGTCGTCTGAGTCCGCTGGCACTAACACCGTTTCTCACCCTTGAAAAGGCATTGATCGCAAGCAATCTGCAAGAGCTCATCCGCGATGGCAACCACACCGTCGCTGACCTTATGAGCCTGGGTGCCACCATGTTGGGCCGGCGCCATGTGCTCCCCTCCGTGTGCAGCACCCTACACGAGATTCAGGTCGAAGGCACATTCCCCTCGGGGACCTACCTCGTGACGGTCCACAACCCCATCGCCACGGACGACGGGGATCTCGCCCGTGCTCTGTACGGCAGCTTTCTCCCCGTGCCAAGCAATGACCTCTTCGCCGTGCCCGAGGCCGCCGCCTACGAGCCCAAGCGGGCCCCTGGCGCCGTCGTCACCGCCGCCCGCAAGGTGACGCTCAACGGGACGCGGAAGCGTATCCGTCTCAGGGTGAAGAGTAAGGGTGACCGCCCCATCCAGGTCGGCTCGCACTACCACTTCATTGAGACGAACCCGCAGCTCGAGTTCGACCGGGAAAAGTCGTACGGCTATCGCCTAGACATCCCCGCTGGCACATCGGTGCGCTTCGAGCCTGGCGACGTCAAGACGGTGACCCTCGTTGAGATCGGCGGCAACCGAGTCCTCCGCGGCGGCAACCGTCTCGCTTCGGGCGGCGTCGAGCTGTGGCGCGCGAGCGAGATTGTCGAGAAGCTCCAGCTGGCCGGCTTTGCCCACGCTCCAGAGCCTGAGGCCATCGTGGACTTTGCCGAGGCGTACCAGATGGAGCGCGCGGCATACGTGACCATGTTCGGCCCCACCGTCGACGACATCATCCGCCTGGGGAACACCGACCTATGGATCAAGGTCGAGAAGGACTTCACCGTGTACGGCGACGAGTGCAAGTTCGGTGGCGGGAAGACGCTGAGAGAGGGCATGGGCCAGGCGACGGGGCGACCGGACGCCGAGACGCTGGACATGGTCGTCACCAACGCGCTCGTCGTCGACTGGACGGGCATCTACAAGGCCGACATTGGAGTGAAGGACGGCATGATTGTGGGGATCGGGAAGGCCGGCAACCCGGACGTCATGGACGGCGTGATGCCCAATATGGTTGTTGGCAGCTGTACCGACGTCGTGGCCGGCGAGGGTAAAATCATCACAGCCGGCGGCGTCGACTCACACATCCACTTCATCTGCCCTCAACAGGCGAACGAGGCCATCGCGTCGGGCATCACGACGATGCTGGGCGGCGGTACTGGTCCTAGGTAAGATACTCTCCCACATCTCTCTCTCTCTCTCTCTCTCTCTCTCTCTCTCTCTCTCTCTCCACCCTGCCCTGTTCAGTCAGTCAGTTAGCACATCATCGCACACATCGGACCAAACTGACACCCTCAACCCCCCTTCCAGCGCTGGCACATGCGCGACGACATGCACCCCCGGTAAGAACTACATGCGCGATATGCTCCAGGCCTGCGACACGCTGCCGTTGAACATCGGCATCACCGGAAAAGGCAATGACTCGGCGCCCGAGGCCCTGCGAGAACAGGTCCTCGCCGGCGCCTGTGGCCTCAAACTCCACGAAGACTGGGGCACGACGCCGGCGGCCATCGACACATGCCTCAGCGTGTGCGACGAGCTCGACGTGCAGTGCCTCATCCACACCGACACGCTCAACGAGTCCGGCTTCGTCGAGTCCACCATCAATGCCTTCGCCGGCCGCACCATACACACCTACCACACCGAGGGCGCCGGCGGTGGCCACGCGCCTGACATCATCTCCGTCGTCGAGCACCCCAACGTACTGCCGTCCTCGACGAACCCCACACGCCCCTACACGCGCAACACGCTCGACGAGCACCTCGACATGCTCATGGTGTGCCACCACCTGTCCAAGAACATCCCCGAGGACGTGGCCTTTGCCGAATCACGCATCCGCGCCGAGACCATCGCGGCCGAGGATGTTCTCCACGACCTCGGCGCCATTAGCATGATGTCGTCTGACTCGCAGGCCATGGGCCGCTGCGGCGAGGTCATCCTCCGTACCTGGAACACGGCGCACAAGAACAAGGTGCAGCGCGGCTTCCTTGCTGAGGACGAGGGGACTGGCGCCGACAATTTCCGCGTCAAGCGGTACGTGTCCAAGTACACCATCAATCCGGCCATCGCGCAGGGGTTCGGCCACCTTGTCGGCAGCATCGAGGTTGGCAAGCTCGCCGACCTGGTCGTCTGGGACCCGGCTTGGTTCGGCACGAAGCCGACGTTGGTTATTAAGTGCGGCCTCATCGCTTCGGCACAAATGGTCAGTGGTCGCTCCTCTCTCTCTCCCCTCTTCCCACCTCACCCCGCCAGTCTCGCCGTCGATGGCCACGTCACTAACCAAAGAAACCCCTCCCACAGGGCGACCCCAACGCGTCGATTCCGACGGTCCAGCCCATCATCGCGCGGCCCATGTTCGCGCCCCTCGTCCCCGCGACGTCGGTGCTCTTCGTCTCAGAAGCCTCCATCAGCTCGGGCGCCATCGCGTCCTATGGTCTCCGGAAACGCGTCGAGGCCGTCAAGGGATGCCGCAACATCGGCAAGAAGGATATGCGCTTCAACGACAGTATGCCCAAGATGCGCGTCGACCCAGAGAGTTATGTCGTCGAGGCCGACGGCGTCGTGTGCGAGGCGGCACCCGCAGAGACGCTGCCTTTGACGCAGGCGTTTTACGTATACTGAGTGGGGGAGGGTTGTAGAGAGTGTATGACCCCCAAGTAACGGGGCGGCGTGTCCGTGACGCGAAGGCAGCATGGAAGTGGTGGTCGGGGACCGAAAGAGGTCGTGATAGGAGTCCGAGCATGCGTGCGGTCGAGGGGGGCATTTCACAGCGTAGCGGGCGTCATATGGGTGCTGGGGCGTACGCATATATACATGTAGGATGGGGCATCTAATGACACATGAGAAACGCATGGTTCGTTCCAAAAGCAACACAACATTGTTTCATTACGAAATCGCTCAAGGTTTAAAGCAGGAGAAGGCTTGGCCGTCGTATTTGACAAACCCTCCACGGTCTGTCGGCGAAAACCCGGCCATACCCCAACAACGATCAACCGCACATTTGGCTTGTTCTGGGATACACTCGTCTTTACAGTCGTTACGACTTTGTCGCTTCAGTACAGACGACCTAGTCTACCTATGGTAGGGCCGCTACCAAGACCGGCCAGCCTTTACCCCCAATCACCCTTCATCTCATTACAAGACGAACATAACAATCTGGACCGAAGGCCGAACGACACTTGCAGTGAACCGCCTGATTCAACCCATGATGTCCCCAGTTCACGCTGATACACACCCGTAATGATCAAAGTTGTTTTTGATTCATGTCCATCATTATACGTACAGGACGAAAGAGATAACAACAAAAAAGCCAAGCCGAACCCGAACCCATGGATCCCAAACCGCCCGCCTCCGGCAGGGCGGTTTTGTATTCCTTTCGCGTGCATGCCCCTTGAACCCCTCCATATACCACGCCTTGTGAAAAATCATACACACCGCATGCGCACAGGCGCGCAGACGTCTGGGAAGGACCGTAGATGTGATCCGTTTTCCCTTTCCCAACCGTTCCCCAGGGACACACGCTTGGTACATCAGCGCCGGTACTCAAGCCAGTTTAGAAGGTTAACGACAAGCGGCCGCACAATGAGGTATCATCTTTGCAAAAACCCAGAAACCCAGAAACAAGAGAACAGAAGAGAGCAAGCGAACCAATCAAGCCTTGGCCTTCTTAGCTCTGCTCTTCTTCGCGGGCTCTGCCGGCTCGACGGCGTCGGCAACCTTGGTGGATGTGCGACGGCGCTTCTTGTCAGGACTCGCGGGAGTGCCGGCGTTCTTGGCCTCAGCCTCGGCAGCGGGAGTGGCAGTCTTGCGCTTGCGAGTGGAGGCGGGCTTCTTAGGGGTCTTGACGGGGGCGGGAGCCTCGTCTTCCTCCTCATCTTCGCCGGGCGCATCGACCGTGTTGGCCTGGTTCAGCTGCTCGGCAATGGCGTCCTCGACATCGGGAACAACATCGACGGGGTTGATCTGGATGTTGTGCTCCTCGGCGTACTTGAGCGCGGCATCATCGTCCATGAGCCTGGCCTCCGAGTTGCCACCCTGCTTGTAGGCGTGGACACGGGCCTGGTAGAGACGTAGGTTGTACTGGTAGGCGTTGTTCCATCCCGCCTTCTCGGCGGGGTTCATGGCCTTCCAGCGGCGCTGGCCCTCCTCCTGGACAGCACCCTTGGGTGCGGCGTCGCCGAGGTCAAGAGCAATGATGGGACGGGCAGTCTGCATGTAGAGGAAGTAGGGGGTCAGGGGACGCTTGGGGGCATTGGGGTCGTGAGTGCGCTTCTTGCGCTCTTTCTTCTCCTCGACAGGGGCAGGGAGGTAGGCGGCGCCACCGGGGAGGCCCAAGGCGAGGGGAGCAATGTTCTGAGCTACAGCATGCTCCAGGTTGACCAGAGGGTGGTCGATGCCCGGAATGCCATCATTGGCAGACTCGCCGAGCAGAAGACTGGTCTGGCGGTAGTAGTCTTCGGAGAAGTTCTTGATCAGCTCCAGAATGGTGATGAGACGTTGGTGGACCTAAGAGGGGGTTAGCACATTGTCTTATCGACGTCGAGAGGTGAAGGATGGGTGAAGCAAGGAGGGTTGGAGGTGGTGGCCGCCCAGAAGCCAGCTGAGCTGGAGCTCATGTGGGTCATAGCTCACGAGCAGACGCGGGGTCGCATTGAGCCAAGGGGACGCCCAACCTGTTCAGTTGAGCGTAGCATGACAACTTTGCACTTGCGAAGCCATTTTTCGCGGCAAGCAGGGCAGGGCTGGTCAAGACGTTGCAGTCTGGCGTGGCGCTTCGAAATCCAGCAGGCATACGGGCAACAAAGACGCGCGCTCGAAAGCGAGAAACCAGCTCAAGCCGGTCGCCGTGTTGACGAGATTCAGAAGGCGTTGTTTGCTGGGATGCAACGAGCACACATATCCAGATGCCCGGACTCTGGAGCGTCTGACCCGTGGTCTTGGTGGAGGAAAAGGGGATTTGGGAACAAGAAAGCGACGCGCGAAGTCAAGTGGGGGTGAGGATGGGGAAAGTAGAATTTCTTACCGAGTCGCGGACGCGGATGAAGCCCTCGACATCAATGTGTCTCTGGGGGATCTGAAGGGGCTGCACGGGTTGCGCAGGCGCGACGGGGACAGCAGCAACGGGAGGCTTGGGGGCCTCGGTGGCGGCCTTCTTGGAGGGACGGGGCATTGTGATTGTATTTCTGGTGGTTGTGGTTGACGGCGTCGGGTTTTAGTGCTGGCGGGCGCTGTAATGAACCAAGATGTTTGTTGCTTTGGCGCGCGACGATGCGAGGAATTGGTATCACGCTGTAGAAAAAAAGAGGCGAAAGATTGGCGGTTGAGTTTTGGGGGGTTTGGTGCCTGAGAAAGTGAAGAAATGGGGGGAAAGAGGGAGAGGTTTGGGAGGTTGGGGGAGGGCCTGAGCCGAATATGTAGTGCAGACGGGGTGGAAGGGGTTTGGGAGTGATTTGGCACCTGTCTACCTTTTTCTGGGGGGGGAGGGTCGAGTGAAAAAGGAAGGGGAGGGGGGAGGGGGAGAAAAATTCGGGCAGGTGCGGCCTGGTCAGTCGAGTCACCCACTTCGTTCACCTAGTCGCGCCCAGGGCTCCAGCCAAAGCAAGCAAGTAAGTAGGTACAGCAGGAACATTTGCCCAGCTTTGCGCGTTCTGTCTCTCCGCCGGGCGTCCCGTCCCCTCTTCTTCGCTGGTGCCACCCAACGCAAAAACCTTCGCTCCCGGTTCTCTTACTTCAGGTCAATCACATCATGCGACACGTAAAAAGTACCTGACACCCCTGCAACCCCCCGAGGCCGCGCATCCACCTCAGCGCTGCGGATCAGTAAAGGTAGGGGAGAAAATAATTCGACTCGCCCGGTCCTGTGCAGCTCAATCCGCCCCAGTAGGCCCCTCACCATCGTGTTTTTCTCAAAAGTAGCAGGTGCTCTCCACCACCGGCGCGTAACGGCTTGAACTGCGTCGGCGGCTTTTGCTCTCTCTCCCTCTCCCACTCAGGGCTTTCAGAGGCTGCCCACTGGACACGATAGTCCATAACAAAATGTCCTATGGGCAAAACCTGCTTGTCCGGCCATTGGCACTAAACGGGGCACAACAGCAGGCTTTCGACACGCCGCGATCTCTGGACAAAAACATATAAGCACTCACACAACACGCGCGCCGCGCACACAGGAGAATGCCACCCTAGAGGACAACTCATTGAGGAAGTGTTGCAAGCTTTCCCCCTTTGCTCGCCTTCTACCATTACCTCACCGAAGAAGGGTAGGGGGGAGGGAGGGGAGGGGGAAAGTACCTGGAACAGGTACCCCGTCCTCCCCTTCCCCTCGGCTTCCGCGCTCTTTGGTGCTCTTTGCCGCCCAGCACCCAACTCCCTGAGCCTCGTCTCGGGAGTCTCGTCTCTTTGATGTACTTTTCTATTGTGAGTGTCGTTCACGGTCGATGAAGACTCGCATTTCTTGGGAGCAGCCACATGGTTTTGTGGCCATTTCTAGCAATAGATAACCGTTCCGAGCACATGCATTCATTGTGCGTGGCTTTTGCGAATATCGGGACGCCCAAAATGCGCCTGTTGTCGCGCTGATTCCCAACGTGCGCTGCTCTGACATTACCTCTACTGGACTTTCAGCGGGTGTTGTAATAGTGACGGGATGCGTTACTTTCTGTTGTGTTTGCTGATTTTCAATGGCGGCGCCCACAATTTTCTGGTGCTGCACCACCGCAAGTCTCATTAGCGGTTGTCGCCCTGTTGCCCAATGAGGGCCCTGCAACGAGATGGGGGGCATGTTTTTCACTTGCTTGCGTCTGCCAGATAATGACCGGGGTGGGGGAACCTAGGTACCTAGGCACCCGAGACTGCACTGCCCCCTCTAAAGTGCCAACGATCAATGATCTTTTCCTACCACCTCCGACGCTCCCCAGAGGTGAGCATGCCTCAGCATTAAAGCAGCAAGGCCTCGGCGAGGTTGGTCGCCTATCCCCCGCCTGTGTCTGCTGAGTACTACTGTCCCGTCAGCTAAGGCCGAAAACTTCCTGCCCGCCCCGAGAGCGGCCACATTCTGAGGCCCTTCCCCACTGCGCTGCCTGGCGGTCTCTCAGTTTCCCGCCAACTTCAGAGCATCAGGCCCGTTATCGCACTTGACCGTTGTTCTGTCCACGCCGCCTGTTGCCGGCTCTTTCCCCTCACCCCATGACAATGGCGGTCCTGTGCCTCGAGGCCCTCTGCATTGCTGCCCGTTTGACAGGCAACAGCACGGGTACCTTCGGACAAGTGCGTTCACGGCAGGGCCACTCTCTCACAGGTGCTGCTGCGGGTTTGGCCACGACCGTTGAGTCCGTCTGGACGATTCAGCGCCGCTTGTCGCTGGGCTCTGGGGAGACGGACGACGGCGGTCTCGTCGCTGGGCTCTGGACAATCCCCTACAAGCTATTCCCAACTACGGTTTACTGAGGCCCGTCTTGCGCAAAGCTCGCCTGCAATGGTCAACTGCCCCATGTGCCATTTCATGACACCTTATGCGAGCGAGCATTCCTCTCCCCTCACCTTACCCAGACCTTCCTTTACGAGCCCTATTTGGGGCCTGTTCTCTCACCGGTGCCTCAAAGATGCCTCAGCTCAGGCTCTTCCCGCCGTCACCACTTACCTCCCGAGTCACTGCTATTGCTGACACTGTCACCAACCATCATGATGACCCAGGACGGACTAGCCTTCTGGAACAAGCACCCTTATCCAAATATTGTCTACATTACAGCGGTTCTCCGAAGGACTGGCACTTGAATGGCGAGTGCCTTAATACTCCGGACCGTAACGACTGTATTCTATTTTGCAGCGGGATTCTACTTTCTACAGCTGCCTAGACTGGATGGCGTCGGCGATGATTTCCGCTGCTTGTGCCTAACCTTCTTCGTCTCCGGGTTTTCCTGACGACGGTTGAAGGGTTCTCTGCTGTCTCAGCAGTCATTGTTGTTTGTCATGGCCGAGACCCAGTGATAAATGCACAACGCCTCGACCACAGCAAAGCCGCCAACCCGCATCGCCTTCATACAACCAATGCCCACTACAAGCAGGGAAGCATGAACATAGGTAGGTTCATATCATGGAAAGATGGAAAAACAGAAGGGGGAAAAGCGACACTTGTCAGTATAGTTGCCGTAGCCTGTCTCCTTCACCGAAGAAGCCGAGAGCTCTCGCCGAAACTTACTTTTGCAGTGATGCCTTACCGAGCGAGCGGCTGACTTGGTATGTGAGATGGCTAAAGAACTGAACAGCATGAAAAAGGTGAATTCGAGCCGCTTTGCTCATCCGCCGTTGTTCGCAGAATGATGCACTTGTCTGGTTTGACGCGGCACCTTAGCCATGGCACACGATGGAGGCCACATTGGGATTCATGATATGCAATGTTCGGGAACACCCAACTGCGCGACGGAATCCGAAGGGCGACACGAATCGGCTGACTTGACCCGACTCGATGCATCCAACACAGTGGACAACAGAGCCGAACGTGTATCATGTGTGCCTATGGATGATGTGTTCAAGGGACAGACCGTCCGTCGCATGCTTGTCGGCCATCGCCAACGCGTGTCTCGCTTTAATCAAAACAACATCGTGACGCGATTCTGTGGCCACAACGCCCCTCTGCAACGGCGTGTCTCACCTCGTCTCAATCATGGGGGCTCGACAAGCGCACATTGTCGAATAGGAGAGCGAGGGCAAACCGTTTCGACTTCTTCAGAAAGAGGGGTTCGTATTCATTTTCATTTTCCACCGGCTGACTGCGTTAGAATGCCCTCCGAGGCACCAGCATCACGACGCTCATGACCGGGACGAGATGTGTAACGAGCATCGACGAGCTGTCTCTGGACCCAGACGAGGGACAGTCGGCGTACCAAACAACACACCGTCATCTTCCTCATAACACGAGCGGGTCAGTCGATATAAAGAGCCTCGACGAGCTGATCTACAAGTCGGTCCAACGCACGACGCAAGAGGCTTCACTGCATCTGTACGCGCCATCCTCTGAGTTACTTGGAAATTGCCCCTTATTATTCCTCGCATTCATCCCTAGGTGGTTCCCCTCAAGTCGTGACACTCACCCAAGAAATCGCAACCCCCGGCTGGCCTGACCGCTGACCGCCAACCGTCTCCTGCCGTTTTGAAACATGAGCCCCCATCGAAACTTGGTGAAGGGGAGGGGGAGCTCACAGCTGGAGGCAGCCCATTGGCAGCGGACCGGCCCCGCGACCCCTCCACCGCTTGGAAGAAAATAGAAAGTGACATGGTACCTGACTATCCGAAAGAAATGCAGGGCATTTCCAGTTTTGCGAATGCTGCCAGGCTGCCTATCCATTCTCAAGTCGTCAGGCGCGCCTCTGCTTTCCTGGACGGTGCTCAGCGCGATGACTCTTGAGTGAAGTGGTCATCCGAGATTCGATTGGCACGTTCCCGTCTGCCATATCCGTATTGCGAAATCTTGGTGAATTGCCAATTATGAGACGGACCCCTCTCATGGGTTGATGTCAAGAGAATTGGACCAGTGCTGGATGCGGTAGACACGCCCGTGCCTTCCCTTCCTTGCCCACTTCACTCGACGTATCCGCACTGGCACAAGCAACGCCTCTTCCCGCAACGCCCAGAACATTGTCGGTGACCAACGCGTCATTGCACATCTCAATCCTACATCCAACATTCACCATTGCACATTGACTACATCGTATCGAGCTCCAACCCTCCAGCAAGGAAAGAGCAAACAGGATCATCAGATATTTAACAGAGCTGCCAGAGCACCGCACTCCTCCTCGCATCATAGGTTGTACGGAGTACAGGCCAGGCTTATCTCCCCCCCTCCCCCCGTCTCTTTCAGCTGGCCAAGGTCTTCGACGCGCCGCCCCTCGGACAGTTAGCAGCACCAGAAGGACCAACGATCAGCACGGCGAGCTACCTTAACTTACCGAATCGAATCCACACACTTGCGTTGAGCTTGGTGTAGACCCCTGCCCCATCCAACCTTGCATCCCCTGTTAGTGATACTTCGTTTCGGTACGTGTCTCCCACCCTTCATCCAGATACCCCGACTGCCCGACCCTTTTTTGGGCCGTCGGCGCTATGAGGCCAGCGGCAGCCACCCCTGCTCTCGATCCAAGCTCCCGATCGGCATCCGCAAGCCCCTCCATTGCTGGTCGCTGGCATTGGTGGGGGAGCGTCTTGGCGGCAGCTATCGCGCAGTAGTATGATGCCATGGCACTTGGGCTTGGTCCACAGACCACTACAGAGAACGGGGGACGGGGAGGGGAGAGAGAGGGGCAGCGAGCAGAAGCATCACATCGCGGATTGGACTGGGCTTGGCCGAGCCTGGATCTCTGTGTCCACGGGCAGGCAGTGCTTGATTCTCGGCCCTGCTGTTTGCCTGAGCTGCCTCAACTTCCTGGCTTCTGACAGCTCCAAGTGCCAGTGTAGTTGTGTGCGTTCCTGCCCCAGCTGCTCCCCAAGCTTGGAAGAACGCAGTAACACGCCCGTCGGGTTGCCTCTCCACCGCCACCAGTTCTGATCGAAGCCCCTCCTTTTCCTCCGCAGCCCCTTGTTTGTGTCATACCTTCCTCCTTATTTCATGGCCTCCCCTCCCTCCCGTCGTTGTATTCTCATTTTGCTTCTACGCAAACACCGATTCGTCTTAACCCGTCACTAAACTGCCTTTACAGGACTGCGACGAACAAACTCATTTGAACACCACCAAGCGAGAGGATACGAAGTGAAGTCAATATGCTCGACGCCAGGTCCTACCCGCTTTTGGTCGGCCTGCTTGTGCTGGTCTGCCTTGCCCGGCCGACCTATGCTTTCGGAGCTGGTAACATTGCCAGCATCTCCAAGATCGAGGGCCAGAACTGTGAGTCGATCTCCCGGCTGGTGACAGCCGCGCGTGCAATGTTAGCTAACCTGTTACTTCACACAGGGCGTCACGGTGACATCGAAGATGCTCTCCTCACCCTTGCCATGGCCCGCGCCATGAACGGCAAAAAGTTCAGCAAGATGATGGTCTCCCGCGTCTACTTCGGCAACTGGCTGAGAGACTATTCACAAGCCATCGATGTCGGCACCGTCAAGACCGTCTCCGCCGAGGCTATCCGCCTGCTCCTCTGCGTCCTCGGCTTCCTCACCTTCGGATACGGATCCAAGGAGTTCGAGGTTACAGCTGACCGTCTGGGCTGCTACCGTCCTGAGGATCACATCGACAACCCCAAGAACTACGCCGACAACGAAGATGCCCGCCAGTACGACAGCCGTCTGAGAGCCCCTGTCGATGAGAATGTGGAGCTCGGCATCGACCGCGAGACCGGCATGAAGAACTACATCGCCAACGAGCAGGCTGGCATCATGACATCTGCCGCCCACGTTCGCAGCCTCTTCTCCCGCTGCATCGAGCTCGCCCGAGGATACTCCCGGAATAAGAACCAGGCTGACCTCTACGAGGCGATGCGTCTCATGGGAACCGGTCTGCACTGTTTGGAGGGTACGTCAATAGCATGAGCACATACACCCGCCTCTACTTTCGGCCTCCTACCCCTGACTTCCTTGCTAATGCTATAGCTCGTCGCAGACTTCTTCGCCCACAGCAACTACTGCGAGCTTGCCCTCATCGAGCTGGGCGAGCGCGATGTGTTTCCTCACGTCGGCCGTGACACTCGGATCAGTCTTAACGGAGCTAGAGACGAGGTCTACCCGATTGTCACCGGCACCTTCGGCGGAGTCGACTTTCTCCACTCCGTCACCGGCGAAGGTGCGTAACGCGCAAATTCTTGCCAAAAACTAAGGAACATCCCAGCACAGTAGCTGACAGTACCGCAGTTTCCGACAAGTTGACCCAGAATGAGATTGAGGAGCTTGAAGGCACCCTCCAGGAGAGCAAGAACAACGACACCAGCATTCTGCGAAACCTCCTGGACATGATTCCCGATGGTATCTTTGGCGGTAAGCACCAGAGCAACCGGGTAGACGAGCTCCAGAGCAACGCCACCTCCTCTCAGCTTCAGAACATGCAGGTCTCTCCCAGAGAGCCCGAAGAGTACACTCGCTACATCCAGGATGTCTTCAGACAAATCATGCCTGCGATCGAGTTCCACGACGAGATCCTGCAGGGAATCACCGAGGCCGTCGAGAAAATCCCGGTCTTGCCCAAGATCTTGGAGCAGCTTGAGGAGCAGCTGTCTAAGTTTGTCTTTTCCCTCATCGCCCCCTTCATTCTCCCTGTCATCAGCCAGATCCGCAACGAGCTCCGCACCGGCTCTGCCGAGATCATTGAGAGCAGCGAGAGGGAACAGCACATCGTCTTCGAGGATGACCGCAGCACGGACCCTACTCACTCCATGTTGTCCAAGGACCATTTCACCAATGTGAGAATCTTTGTCCCATGACGACTAGAATGAGAGTTAACAGTGACACAGATTTTGAATGAGGTCGCCGGCCGCTGCGCTGCCAAGACGCTCCATTGGGTCGTCCCCCAGCTCATGGAAGCCATCGACGACGAGAACGTCGATATCAACCGCACCTTGAACCGCATCATCTTTGGTGTTCTGCACCACCCCGCCCAGCGCGACCTGGGCGAGGATGGTGCCCGCGACGGACGCCAGAAGATTTTCCAGTTCGTTGAAGACTGGTGGAAAGCCATGGACAGTCGTCAGCAGGACGAGTACCGCCGTAAGTTGAGCCGTGAGGGCGTCGAGCGAGGCGAGAACCACAAGGAGGGTGTCCATGACACTGGCCACGGTCACGGTTGCAACGGCAAGCTTCACATGCGCAAGCAGTTCGGCGAGCCCACAACCTGGGAAGACAAGGTGGCCGACAAGGCTGCCGGCGCCATTCTCGAGGGTGTGTCTGGCGGACTGGCTGGTCTCGTGGAGCAGCAGACTGGGGTTAAGGTCCCCAAGTACAAGCACCAGGAGCAGAAGGAAGAGAGCAGCGGTGGCGCTGGCGGCCTTATCGGATCCATTCTCGGCGGTGTCTTTGGGAAGGACGAGAAGGAGACTCAGCACAGCAGTCGCCGTGACGATGACGGCAATCATACCGAGACCACGACTGAGTACGGTCATCATGGAAACAAGTACGGCCAGGCTGAGTACAGCGAGACCAAGTACTCCGGCGGCGGCGGTCGCTCCGAGTACCGTAGATACGAGCAGGAGGATAGCCAGGGTGGTCGTCATACTAGCGGCCACGAGTACCAGCAGACCACGGAGACTAGACCCTCCCACGGCGGCGGTTACGAGCAACGCACCGAGACCCACCGTTATGATGGTGACACTGGTTATGGCGGTGGTCGTCGTGATGACAACGAGGGCGGCTACGGCGGCCGTCGTCAGGAGGAGAGCAGCTATGGTCGCCAAGAGGACAGCTATGGCGGTGGACGTCGCAACGATGAGGGAGGGTACGACGGCGGACGCCGTCAAGAGGAGAGCAGCTATGGTCGCCAAGAGGAAAGCTATGGCGGTGGACGTCGCAACGATGAGGGAGGGTACGGCGGTGGACGTCGTCAGGAGGAGAGCAGGTATGGTCGCCAGGAAGAGACTTACAGCCGCCAAGAGGATAGCTATGGCAGCGGACGTCGTGGCGACAACCAAAGCAGCAACAGCCACCGGGAGGAGCATTACGGCGGTCGACGCCGCGATGACGACGACGGTGGTCGCCGCGAAGGCGGCGGCGGCGGCGGCTTCGGCGACTTCATCGGCAAGGTGGCGGAGAGCTTTGGCGACGACAACAATAACAACAACCGTAGACGGTAGGAGTGCCTTGGCTGTTCTCCTGATGGTTTTTGGTCTTCACCCGGGAAAGGGAGTGGGGTTTGCACGCCGGCTGTACTTTGGTAGATGAAGGCGACTGGCTTTACGAACACAATTGTGGCTGGGGCGGAGTGGGATCAAGCTACAGATCATACAGAGTTTACAAAGTACGATAAAATATCTCATTTCAGCGATGAGATGCCAGATGTTCTCGTTAGCTCACGATCAATCCTTTTTTGAAAAAAATGTCTGACTGTTATACGCTTCGCGCGAACGCACAGGTTGTCTGCCATGCCCTCCCAACCCTATTAGAGTTTCTTTATTCGCCCATATCCTTAGCGACAACACAGGTGGCGGACGTAGAGGCCAATCGATCATCAACCACAAGCAGGCCCCATTCCTCGCGAGGTTCCTGATCCTACTCTACCTTGTGGTTACTGTGGCGCATGCGGCACCCTTTCGAGTCGATATAACGGGCATGACGAGACAGACTGTTCTTGGTTTCTGATGTGCTAAAAGCAAGAGGGGCTAGGGTTTGAGTCTACCGGAACCGATCATTTCTGCTTGACCAAGGGTCATGACTGTAGGTTTGTGTGTGACCCTTAGGTCCGACCTGCCAGACATCCGTTTTCCCCTCTGCCTGTCATTTACCGGCTCTCTGGACGTGCCATGCTGCGATCAGTTAGTTTGATCTTCGGCACGGCTAGACCAGACTATAGGCTCGTCGGGTCACTCGAGCCTAGTGTTCTTCCTCTGTAGAACGAGAATGATACGTCCGAGGCGATGTGGTGAAGCTGTAAAACAGACGGACGGGGTCACAGTGGTCGTCAGCAGGTTATTGCTTGAGGGGGAGTTTGGCAGAGCAGCCTCCGTCCGCATGATCCTGCCCACTATTTCCACAAACCAAGAGTCAACAGCTGTATGCATGCAATGAACTCGAGGTTTATGTCACTTGCCATCCGGTCCCTGTTGATCCAGGCTCCGAAGGGCAGCCCGCCACTGCCTTCCGAACCAAGGCAACCGGACACCATCAGAAGACGCAACCCATACAAGCCCGCATTGCCATGTTCGCCTTCCCCCACTTCCTCCGCCAGATTCACTTGAACACGGCTCATTTCTACGGCACGTGCTGGACAACACATTACTGGGACTGGCGGGTGCCACGAACTCACTCTCACCAGCGGGCCCTTGGCGAGGAAGACGATGGCCGTTGAGGCCACGAACGCGGGTGAGGATATGGAGTAGAATCGTTTCAATGTTACGTTGTGCGTTTTTCTGCTTCCCCCTACCTACAGTTGTATGCTTGCCATTGGTCGACTGTGCTATTCGGGATTGCGGAAGGGTTGACGTTGGCCGACGGAGCGGAGTCGGTGTTGCGCCGTCGAAGACGTGGGAAATACCGGTTGACCCTGAGCAGAAGGATCGCGTTAAATCGATAGCTTGTTATGGAACACAACATTCGGCGTGTGAGACTCGAAACTAAACGCCGGCCAGGTTCTTGCGCAGATTCCCGGCGGCGGTTTGGGCCAGTTCAACGCTTGCACGGAGCAGTACGGAACGCCGGCCAGGGAAGTGGGGCACAGCAGTCCGGTGAAAATAAGCTCTCCGGTCCGGGTGCCGAGGGTTTCGAGCACTTGACAGTCCGAAGGTGTGTAACAAGCTTCCGGGGTGCTGCACACTACAGCATTCGTACACCCGTAAGGTTCAGACCATTGCGCTCTGTAGGCTAAATTAGCCAGACCCTATTGCGAGCAGGTTGGGATCTCGCCCGCGAATGGGAATCGTTTGCATCTTGGCGTCATATCTTTGTGCTTGAGTCGATTGTAATGAGGAAGGTAGCCTACAAACGCTCCCACGAAACAGAGCCTAGAGTCTTGGCATGTCAAATATTTTTAATGACCGACATGTGTAGAGTTCTACTAACTGCTGGTAAGTTTGTGATAAAAAAGGTGTTTTTTTCGCCGATGACTCAGGCCGTCAGTTGGGGCCCAAAGGTCAAGCGTGTAGAGTTCTACCTGGCTGGACTAACCTACGAGAACGAGAAAGAGACTGGGATAGCTCCGCCCAACGTTGTGCTTCTTCAACAGAGTTAACCGGAAGCACTTGGCAACCTAGAACAGACCTGCGCTAGCCGTTTTAATACCTGCCGATAATGAGGGCAGATGGGTGCGAACCGTGGCTGTGGGCTGGGCAAGTGAAGGGCGAGACTCTCGCGTCTTGGGGGCCGCAACAGTGCAATCCACCCCAAGATGCATACGGCCAAAACAGACAGGCCAAGATATTTACCTGAGTGTAATACCGACCCAAAGAAATTGCCGTTAGGCACAGCCCCTAGAGGCGAACCTCCCCTCCTGAGCCCCCCATACCGACAGCTGGTCAACATCCGGAAGACGCGCGGTCAGAGCCTGCGTTCCCGTTGTCGTCGGGCGTCTCTGTGTCACACCCAGCCGCGACGCGCTGGCAGAACAGACGCCAGGTGGATGCATGACGTATGGATGATCCTTGGCTTTTCTTGCCGGGTGACGCAAAGGGACGGCGCCAGATCAGGGCCGGGAGG
This sequence comes from Colletotrichum shisoi, assembly GCA_006783085.1. NCBI lineage: Eukaryota > Fungi > Ascomycota > Sordariomycetes > Glomerellales > Glomerellaceae > Colletotrichum > Colletotrichum shisoi. The sequence continues at coordinate 23,738 of PUHP01000482.1, forward strand.
TTGGCTGCAAGATACCGAGCGCGGTGCAGGAGAGACGATGGCGCTCTCCGGCATATTCGGCTGACCTGAAAGAAGCCGGGTCGATTGGAAAAATCGATTATTCAGGCTCGCAGGACATGTTGCAGTATCGACGATACCCGATCAGTTTCGCTATGGCATGTGGTCTTTGCGGAGTCTGCGAGTTTGCGACGCTGTTAGCAGGGATAGGGCAGCAAAAATGCCAGTTGCACGCGAGCGAAGTAGCCCTGTCCCAGTGTCTAAACTTGGGGGGCACCCGTTGTTTCAATGACGTCTGCTTGCGCGCCGTGGTTGTCAAAAGTAGTGGCCTCGGGCCGCCCACGTGACAACAGAAAGGTGGATCCGGAAGGCCAATACACAGCCTCGCTCGGGAAATGTCGGAAACATTGACAGGAGGGATCTAGCCACCTAAAAGTGGGGTTTTCAGTGTTAAGGGACATACCCACATAGACCAAAGACATAGGGGGGCAGGAATTGCTCCAGAGACAACACACACATCAATACACACAATTACACCCAAACTTTTAACAATTAACAGTCTAATACGCGCTAAAAACAGCCACAAAGAAACACTTATAATAATATGTTATTGATTAGTAATATAAAGAAAATCGACCTTTGTAGGCCCTTAGACTAGCTCCTTTGGTTTAATTAGTTTAAAATAAGGGTAACGATAGCTAACCTCTAGGAATATGTTAACCTAGAGGCTACTAATAGGCTAGCTCTTTTAGACCTCCTTAAGGCTCTAAAACCGCCGAGGATTAATCACTTCCCCTAGGCACGGTCTTCCTAGTCGTCTATAATAGTATCTAGTATATCTATAGATAACCTAGACCTAAGGGCTAAGGACGAGATAGATCTTACTACCTTAGATCTTATTACCTATAACAGCCTCTAGACTAGTTATAGCTATTAGAAAAAGGTCTATAATAGCACCTAAAAACAGGCTTAACAACTAGTAGAATACGTTATAACAATAGTTAACCCTACCTACCTATAGCACTACTATATAGCTAATAAAGACTTAAGTAAATAGATTACAAGCCTATATAATAGGCTAGGTATAGATTTACTTTATTAAATAACAAAGGTAAGGGTAACGTATATAGAGGTTATTAACATACTATAAAATAAGCGCTTATTACACAAGAAGGATATAGAGGAATAGTTATATAAGTAAGATACTACATACATAGAGATATCTAACGCTAAGTTAACTAGTTATACAATAGCAAGCGTATAGTTTACAGACTTTACAAAAGCCCTTTAAAATAGTAGCCTAGACGCCTAGATTGTAGCATACTATATAATAAAGATTAGTAGTATTAGAGATAATATAATAATGTAAGGTAAGGCTATAAAGGATACCCTATTCTACCTTGCGTTGTTAGTCTAAGACGTCCCCGCGCAAGCCAAGCGTAGAGCATTTAGGCTAACCTCCAGGCATTAAAAACCCTACGCTAAAAAGGATAGAGCTACGCTAGGGTACCTAGAGGATAGCACCAGGTCTGCAGTAGCATCCTTAGCAATACCGCCACCTAAGTTAGGCCTAGCCCGCAGCAGACATCAACATCAAGGCTGCAGCTGCAGAGGCTAGCAAGATAGAGGCTACAAGCAACAATTTAATAGTAGTAAATCAGGTAATACTCAATACCTAGTATATAATTAACGTTATACCCTATTATAGTACTAAGTAGTCTTTAAGGATTTATAACTAGACTAGTAGGTATAAAATAATAATATATAGTTTAGGTTATAAGTTAAAGAACGCCTATAGTCTAATAAAGACCTATTAGCCTAAATTAAATAAATAAAGTAATCTAAAAAGGAAAAATAACTATATAGTAGATATAAAGGAACTATAAAGGTATTACTTTATACATTAGTAACGTTATACGCCTTAAAGAACTTAGTAATACTTAACTTAGGCTTAATAGATTATATCTTTAATAATATATTATAGTTTAAAACTATAACTAGCGCTGTAGTAGGTGATTACATCTAGGTAGGTATAATACCTATTACTATTAAAGGATATAGTATAGTAACTATTAAAGTAATAGGTAAAGATGGATAAGATCTTGTTATTACCCTCTATAACGTAATATACATTAGATCTTTTACCTTAAACTTAGTCTCTACTAAGAAACTTTAGAGGTAAGAGATATAGTAGGATATAAGCCTAGGTAATAACTACCTACAACAAATAGATAGATCCTTCCTAGTAATAGTATATAAGATGCATAATTAGTATGTTATTTAGTATAAAAACCCCCCTCCTATTATTAAGGCTACCTTTATTAACCTTAACTAGATATTATAAAGCTAAGACTATTACTATCTATAACGTATAGTACGCTCTTAGATAGAGAAGTATGCTAACCCTAGAGAAGTTAAATAAGATAATAAAGGCTTGCTACTGTAACGCTGCAATATATACTCCTTGTTAACGTAACAGCGCCCTATAAAAGGGGATATATAACTATAGTACTAAAGACTTAGACACCTAGGCTACAAGGTACTACTCTAGCTATCTAACTAGGTATATAAAATCTAACTTACTAGAGCTACTAGCAGATTAAACCGCATTTACATAAAGGACTACAATACCTATACTATAGGTAAGCTATCTTATAACGTTAGAAGGGTAAGATAAGAAGCTAGTATAGGAGTAGAATTAGGTAATAAACTAGTAATTAACTTCTATAACCTTAAAAAGGGCTATAGAGGATATATATTAATAATAATTATTATAGACTATACGTCTAGCCTAACATAGGATTTTTACTTAAAGGATTAGTAAATAG
>PUHP01000483.1:0-26911 GCA_006783085.1 Colletotrichum shisoi
AATTAGTACATGGCTACGAAAACGCTACGGGCGTTCAGTTAAACCTAACGCCCGTAGCGTTTTCGTAGCCATGTACTAATTGCTGGATGGGCATCCGATCTAAGTTTGCTTGCCCTACTAAAGCTACGAGAGTATGAACCCAAAATAGAAATTGAAAGGAGATGCAGAAGGCTAGTTGCAGGTTGGCCGTCCCATTCTTGTCACATCGTGGCAGGCGGGAACGTTGTCTCCGCCGAGAGCTAGCACGTGGCCAGCTACGTCCATACTGTGAGGAGACTGGTAATGATTCTTCATTAGGAAAGGCAATCCAGATAGCCTGATTGTTTCTCTGCTTTCTGCGGCCTGGAGATTCCATTATGAGTCATGATGTTGACGCATATAGCTGGTGAATACGAAGCATCGGTCAAGACAGAGTGACTTGATGCGTCTGCTGGACTGCGTTGCATGCTTGCTCTTCTATCATGGTGAAGTGGCAAGCGGAGAAATAGACAGCATGATACTTGACGCGAAAGAAGCTCGCGGTAGTCAACATGCTCCAAAGGCTCTGGCTTGGCCAACCGCAACGAGTCACACAACTGCAATGGCAGGTATCACAAGCGTCTGCGTGGATTGTGACAAAGGCCGAGACTATGCGATCATGTATCCTTCTTCGTCCGTCTTCTGGCTGACCTGGGAATGTTCAAGGATTCAACTCACACCTACCCGGCTAGAGCTTGCACGTCGCGAATCGCCGGCTTGGCGAATCAGAGATGCTAGCCATGAACCAAATGATCCCGGAAGAGAAGGGGTGGCTCAAGGCACGAGACCCCAAAACTGTAATCTTATTCCCACTTGGTTTTGTGGCAGATGCTAGTTCCGTCTGCGCCGCTGGGATATGGCCGCTCACAGCCACCACCGCCCCGGGCGGAGCCCCCGGCGGGAGAGGCGCCGCTCTCCGTGCCCGTGCGCCGGCGCCGGAGACGGCAACAGGCAGCCGCGCTTCAAGTCAGGATGCGAAGGGTTTCCCTCAGATTCCAAAGCGGAAGCTGAACCGGACCGGGTGCGTTTCCAGAACCTTACATTGGGTTACTACAGTTTTTTGTATTGGTGAAACGGCTTTTCTGAGCACATTTGCGCAGATCTAATCCATGCCGCATGCGATAACAAGAGGGGGGGGGGATCACCCTCCGTTTAACGGAGGCCGTCAAGGTGCTCAAACTGCCCCCGCTATCCTCCCGCTACAGCGACGCCGATCGGCGAAGACACACGGAGTACAACATAACCACCACCATACCCTCTCGTTTTTTCTTATCGCGGAACCGCTCCAACTTGACAACAATTCGCCAGTGAAGAGGACGGCGGGACGTGACCTGCACCACGTCCACCGACGGCGCAATGCTCTCCCCGCGCGGCGCGAAGACGGCCTCGGCCCTCCGCCGGCCCTGGCGTTTCGCCCCGGCGCAGACCTACTCCGCCTCGAACCCGTCGGGCGTCATCTCCTTCGCCCTGGCCAGCAACGCCCTCGCGCTCGACGACATCGCCTCCTTCGCCGCCCGCGTCCCGCTGCCGCCGCACGTCTTCACCTACGGCTACAGCACCGCCGGCGGCGCCCGGCTCCGCGCCGCCGTGGCGTCGCACCTGAACCTCACCTTCGGCCCGCACACGCCGCTGGCCCCGGACGACGTCCAGCTCGCCTCGGGCGCGACGGCCGTGCAGTCCGTCCTTGCCTTCGCCCTCGCGTCCGCGGGCGAGGGCGTGCTCACGTCGCGGCCGGTGTACGGGCGCTTCGAGCTCGACTTTGGCAACGAGATGGGCGTCGAGGTGGTGTACGCCGACACGACGCCCGGCACGTGCCTCGAGCCGGGCGTCGTCGAGGCGTTCGAGGCGGCGCGGCGGCGGTCGCACGCGCGGGGCGTGCGGATCCGCGCCGTGATGATTGTGAACCCGAATAACCCGCTCGGCCGGTGCTACCCGCGCGAGACGCTGGTGGGCATCATGCGGTTCTGCCAGCGGCACAGAATCCATCTCATCAGCGACGAGATCTATGGGCTGTCGGTGTTCTCGTCGTCGTCGTCGTCGTCGTCGTCGGAACCGCTGCCGGCCTTCACGTCCGTGTTGTCCATCGACCCCGAGGGCGTCGTCGACCCGGACCTGGTGCACGTGGAGTACGGCCTTGCCAAGGACTTTGCGGCCCCGGGGATGCGGCTCGGCGCGCTGGTGTCGCGGAACCGGGCGCTGCACGAGGCGTTCTCGAGCGTCGTGCGGTTCCACAGCCCCGCGGGCCCGTCGGTCGCGATCGCGACCGCCATGCTGGAGGACCGCGGGTGGCATGACGGGTTCGTGTCCGGGTCCAGGGAGAAGCTCGCGGCGGCGTACGGGTTCGTGACGAGGGGGCTGGAGGACCTGGGCGTGGGGTATGTCCGGGCGAACGCCGGCTTCTTCGTGTACGTTGACCTATCGCCGTGGCTGCCGCCGCCGCCTCAGGTGGAGGGATACGCGACGGACCAGGAACGGGAGTTTGCGCTGGCGCAGAAGATCCTGGAGAAGGGTGTGTTTCTGCACCCTTGCGAAGAGCACTGTCTTGCGCCGGGGTGGTTTCGCGTGGTGTACACCCAGCCGCAGGACATCATCGGCGAGGGTCTGAAGAGGTGAGTCGGACGCGCAGCGAAGAAGAGTTGGGAGATGTTTCGCTAACACGACCTGCAGACTTGGTAATGCATTGACTAGCTTGCCGTGGGCGACATCGAAGAGCAAACAACCATGATCTGTTGCGTGCAAGGGCATGTTCTGGAATTGCCATGAATGCGTTAACCGGGAAGCACATGAAAATAAGCAGAAAGAGGAACACAAATAAATGTTTACGTAAATGTGGTGGGAATATACAGCACCCCCCGATGTAAGGGGCTGCGAAACTAAAAATATATAAATCATGTAACATGCTGAGTTTAAGAGGGGGGGGACCCATGATTCTTGATTCTCATCGGCCCATGCTTCTTCTTTTCTTCTTCCATCACGTCAAGTCACACGTCTTGCCTGCCTGCAACAACCCGCCCACCTTAAAAGTGGTAGCGGCGGTTGTAGGTGCGCGGGCTGCGGGGGCGGGGGCGGGAGCGGGAGCGGGAGGCAGGCTTGGTCTGGTTGAACGTCTCCCACTCGTAGGAGGCGAACATCCAGGGGCCAACGCCCTTGTAGTCGTTCATGGCGATGGGGACCGAGATGTAGTAGTCGAAGCTGGCGTCGCTGTTGAGCGAGCCGACCTCGACGGTGCCGTCCCAGTTGACGGTGCCGTTGGCGTTCTCGACGACAAAGGTGGTCAGCTCCTGGTAGCCCTTGGCGGCCGCCGGGAAGTACTTGCGCTCGGGCAGCAGGCCGAGCTTGATGCCCTTGAGCCAGGCGAAGACGAAGAGGGCCGAGGCGGAAGACTCGATGTAGTTGCCGGTGCGGCCGATGTAGGCAGGGTCCATGATGAGCCACCAGCCGCCGGTCTTGTCCTGGGAGTTCTTCAGGCCCTCGGCAAGGGTGGTGAAGTACTTGGACAGCTTGGCGACGCCGGGGTGGCCGCGGGGCAGCAGGGGGATGACCTCGAGGAGGGCGACGGCGTACCAGCCGACGGCACGGGACCAGATCAGGGGCGAGGCACCAGTCTCCTTGTTAGCCCAGACGGCCTCCTTCGTCTCGTCGAAGCCGTGGTAGAGCAGGTTGAGGGTGCGGTTGCGGGTGTGGGCGTCGATGACGTCGAACTGGTTGACAATGTCGTTCCAGGCGGTGGTGTTGTTGTTGTCGAAGAGGGAAGTCCACTTGGCGTAGAAGGAGTCGGCCATGAAGATGCCGTCGAGCCACATCTGGTCATCGTAGTCGGGGCTGCGGTGGAAGAAGCCGCCCTCGAGGGTGCGAGGGTGGCGGTCGAGCTGCTCGCGGATGGTCTTGGCGGCCGTCTTGTACTTCTCCTCGCCGGTACGCTCGTACCACCAGAGGATGTTGTTGCCGATGCGGTACTCATCGAGGGAGTAGTGGGTGGGCTTCCAGTTAAGGATGCTTCCGTCGGCGAGGACGACGCGGTCGTCGATGCGGCTGCGGTACCAGTCGACGAGGGCCTCGTCCTTGGTGAGCTCGATTGCGGCCTCGAAACCGTCGTACAGGACGGCCTTGGTGTAGTGGAAGGGCTTCTTGTTGTCAATCTCGTGCTTGGTGAAAGACTCGGCGGTCCAGGCCAGGTAGGGACCGGCGGCCGCGGCGGCGGTCGCGAAGAAGAGAACGGACTTCATGACGGGGTCTTGGCTGCGCTGCTGGAAGAGGAAAAGAATGACTAAAACTGTATACCGAACCACGAGCGGGAGTGAATGAATGAACGGTGGTGTAGTGAGAATCAAGCAAGCGTGAGACCGGATCTGAGTCGCCAAGCTTTCAACAAGGCATGCTAAGGCTGGGCGAGGGAGCTGTTTTTATCGGCGCCCATATCGGAACCAAGCCGGTTCGGCATCACGCTGGATTCTTGATCTTGGCTAGGGGGATGGACCCATCGACGAGGTTCTGGGATCATTGGGATGAGTCGGGGTGATTAGGGACGACGCGGGTGGGGGTTGGGCTTATTGATCATCAGCAGAAATCCAGAAATGATCAGATGAACGAGGCAAAAGGGCCTGCGAAGGCGAGGGGCTTACAGAGGGCCAGCCGGGGGAGGCGACTTGGTGAGAGCTGCATTTTGCGCGTCCAAAGGGGGAGGGAGGACGCTGCAGGGTGCGGCGGATACGGGGCGGGCTACCCGGGCGGGCGTCGTTGGCCGAATGGGAGCTTGTTTATGAGCCAAGTACCTCTGTACCGTTGCATTGCCTCCGTCAGTAACCCCGGCTCGGTACGGTGTAGTGTAGTTCATCTCCGCCCATGGCGAACGTGGGCGAGGGTGGGGTGAATGGAGGATGGAAAAATGAAGTCCGGATCCAGTCGGTGACGAGAGCGAAGTGAGGCTCCCCGCTCCCGAGTCTTGGCACATGTCTTGGCATGTCTTAAGAAGATGAACCAGGCCCGCCAGCTGCAGCATTCGGTGGGGTGCCATAGGGAGTGATTAGGCGACTTGGGGTGCCTGTCAGCGCCGAGCGGCCCCCGGTATCCGTACGGATACTTGCATCGAAGCTCACCTCACCTTCTGGATCAGTTTAAACTTATGGGGCCTTGTGCTTCAAATAAAGGCCAACAGAATTGCTCGCAGGTCGGAATTGTTGGACGGTTGGACGGAGGACACGGGGGTACCCTGGCTCAACCCGTGGAGTCGTCAACGGAAATCGAGGCACCTGGTTGGAGGAATTTCGAAAAAGAAGCACCACACCTCGCGTGATGTGGGCAGGTTGCGGCCATTGCGCGGACCGTTGCCAAGCCGCGTTATTCGCTGTGGCCCACTTCATCTCGAGAATCAAGCTCAACCTCCAATTTGAGTACGACTCTTCAGCCCGTAGTCGTGATTAGGATTCGCCGGAAAGCCTGGAACAAGCGATTCCAGGGTATCCGTCATCCGGGCGTGTCTCTCTCTCTCTCTCTCTCTCTCTCTCTCTCTCTCTCTCTCTCTCTCTCTCTCTCTGTCTCCCTCTCTCTCCCCCTCTCCCTCTCTCGAGTCCCTCTACCTCTCCCTCTGCCTCTTCCTTTCTCCCCTTTGGTAGGCCGGCCTGTCTCGCAGATTCCGGTTGACTGTATCTGCTGGCCGCCCTGGGCTGTGGCGATTGAACATGATTGCGCAATCCCATGTGAAAAGCAACGGATGGCATCAAGTCGGCGATGCTCCGTTCGCCCGTAAAGGCGGGTGTGCGGTGCAACACAGCGCAGCGCGTGATCACTTGATGCTGCAATACTATGTTAAACTTCAAGCTTACTCGTCAGGACTGTTAGATGGAACAAGTACAATTAAATCAACCGTTTCTCAGTCTCGCCGCCAAGGCTTTTATGCAACAAGCCGTTGTTGTTGGGGTAGTCTCCTAACTCACCAGGTCGGTCTCCATCAATCTGCGACGATTCCGTGTAAACGAACGGCAAAGATCCGAAGATCCAGTCCGTCTGGACAGCATGGGTGACAGCTTCCACGACGAATGCGACTGTGGCCAGTTGATTCCGAGGAACCCAAGGGATCGGCACAAATGCGTTAGTCCGGAGGCAAAACCAGAATCGCTGGCGTCCAACGGCTAGTGAGCGGGTGAGCGCGAGAGAAGAGAAAAAAAAAGAAAAGGAAAAAAAAAAAGAGACAACACAGTGGCAGAAGCCGTCGAGTCGTCATCTCCGCCATAGGCCAGCGGGCGATCATTCCTTTCCTTTCCCACGCGCATATGGGCACATGAGATTGAGACGGTACGAATACGCTAGGGGACTGCCAAACACCGGAACGCGATTCAGTTGACGATCGTCGCTCGACCTTTATTGGCCCCCAATTAACCGGCTGACTCATCAACAAAGTTCCCCCTTTCTTCCACCAAACTCAATCAGCAGTTGCTGCTGTACGGATAACGCCTTGACGAATACCTAGAGGTTAATGTTTCTCCAGTAAGATATGACTGGGGATAACCCTAAAAAAGATGATGCAGATGGTTGTCTTCAGTGGGCTGTAGATTGTCGACCGTAAAGAGCGACGATGGATTAAGCTATATGAGACACCGTCCCTTTGGAAAGTCCTAGGACTCAGGAGGACGGGCAGACAGACAAGCACGGACCACAAGCTGCTGGTCACGTCATTCTTGTGGCCCGAGCTCCAACGCAATCAGATGTCAACCAAACTGCGCATCGCATCGTCAGATAGAAACTTGTGTGTGCTAAAGCTTGTCTAGGAGAGACATCTACATCAAAGGACTTTCTTTACTCGTAACCAAAAGCCAAGGGCACAATTCAGGCACCATTGACAGCCAGCCAGCCAGCCAGCCACCGAGCGCAATCTGTGTTGGGAGACGACGGCGACAACCTCTAGTCGTCTCCAATCCAACCCCAAAAATTGGACGCCACCAAGCAGGAACCGGCGTTGGTGCGGCGACAACCACACCCTCCACAACAAAGGAACGAACAAGAACTGGGCGCTGCGAGGCTGATGCGGCACCGATTTATTGCCTCCGACACTGTCGCCGTCAAGATCGGCTGGAGATGCAACTGCTACGTTCCTTCTTCATAGCATGTCCGACAACCAACCGGAATTCTCACCTCCAGTTCCCCGCTTCTGCCTAGAGCTTAAGCACGAGCCACCACCCTCACCTCGACTTTCACACCACCACCACATCTCAACCTTCACCAACGACTTCTTTAGAACCTCACTGACAACCTCTTTTCTTCCTTCCTGAATTTCACGCCCTGAATTTCACTCTCCCGAAAATCAACGCGTCGATCCGCCGGTTGTTGAAAGCCGTCACCTCCCCCCCTCACGACCCCCTTTTGCACTCGGATTCTCTACGCCGAGGTGCAACATCGCAAAACAAACAAAAACATGTCACAAACCACGCTGTCGGCTCCCATGCCGCCAATGTCAAATCCCATCATTCTCACGCCCACAAATCCCCAGTCCAGATCACCCTTCAACAAGGTTCCTCTTGAGGTCCTTCTCCGCATCTCATCACTCCTCAACACGACGGAACTGAGCGCCCTGCGCCTCACGTGCAGGTCCATCGAGCAATCCCTGTTCAATACCTTCATGAAGGAATACTTTACCAAGCGTCAGTTCATGCTCACCGAGTTCAGCCTGCAAGTCCTCATCGATATCAGTAAGTCGCGGCTGAGTGATTGCCTCGACCATGTCATCATTGGCCTCAACTGCTTCACGCGCCACTACTTCCCCCCCGGAAAGGAGGCCTGCGAGACTCGCTACCGCGAAGCCCAGGCCGACCATTTTTCCCTCGTCCACAGCGGTCAGCATGTCCTCATGCTGACCGAGGCTTTCCGCAACCTGAAGAACCTACAGACAGTGGGCATCCGCGACTACAACTCCAAGGCCCGCAGCCTTCGCGATGGCTTCACTGCCACCTGGGCGAGCTACGGGGCCACGACGCTCGAGAAGCAGACGGAAGTCAACCTCTTCCGCGTTCCCATCGACGAGATCCAGGCCTACACAAACAAGGTCTTCATTTCCCTCTTCACTGCACTCGGCAACGCCGGCGCACGCCCCAAGGCCTTTGAGCTGCTCCGGAAAGGCCAGGGCGTCCCCTCGGATGACGCGTTCAACCTCTTCACCAGCTATCTTGGGCCAAAGGTCGCCCCTGTCATCGAAGGCCTCGAGACCTTCATCTGTGTTGTCAACGTGGCCAACGGCCCGTTCAGGACCACCGCTCCCACACACGGCGCTGAGGACAACACGGCCTTCAGTCGACGTCGGCACGACTATCTCCTACGCCTCTTCCTGGGCTACATGTCCAACTTGAAACACCTGAGGTTGAACTTTAGCCACCCGGGCAACAACTCGGATGCTGTCGATCACTTCATCAACTGGCTGGGCACACCGGCTTTCAAGTCCCCGTCCACGCCTCCCATTTTCGACCCCCAGCTTCCGTCGCCCCCTCCCCCGGTGGCGTTTCCGCATCTTGAGGAGCTCAATCTAGGCTTTCTGGATGCTGAGCCAAAGCGCCTCATCCATCTTGTTCGGAAGCTCTCGCCAACGCTCAGAAAACTGGAGTTCTGGAAGCTTACTCTGTGGAACAAAGCAGCCGAGGGCCGCGGCACAGAGGAGCGACGTGACCACTACAAGGTCAACCTTTGGGCCAAGATGCTCAAGGCGCTGTGCGACGTGCCTAACTTAAACCTGGATCACATCATGATCGGCAGCCCTGCCCAACGTACCTTCATGACGAACACCAAGGTCTGGTTTCATAGCAAGGTCGCCTCACCCAACGACAAAGTAGACAAGAAAGAGTACACGGGCATCGACTGGAAGCACTTTGTCGAAGAATTGGCCGGGCAAGTCAAGGCGGAACTTCCGCTTGAGACGAGCTCGGACTCGGACGAAGACGACGTGTACGACTCGGACGAAGACGACAACTTGATGGAAGGTGAGTTAAGACCCCACCCCGCGCGCTTGTTTGGCTTTTGCACAGCACGCCCCTCTTCATCCTTTGCGTTCTAACACACCCCGGTCAGAAGAAGAGCTAGATGATGACGATGAGGATGGCGAAGAGTGAGGATGTATCGTGGCTAACGACTATCTATACTACTTAATTCAGACGACTTGATGAACTTACACTACGAAGACATGGCTTACTATCCGCACGACATGCAAGAGGCGCTGGAGGCGTGGGAAGATATGATGATGCACGAATCGGGCTTTCACCCCCGGATGTTTTCGTAACTACGGGTGTATTTCTCGACACTGGCACAAGGGCCGCCAGTGGACGTCTTGGCAGTTATGGCCCTGAATTAGACTGGAGCTTGGGTCGAGCCATCACCGAGCTTCTACACTGCTTACTACGCACAATGTATATGAAGTCGTGAGACTGAAAGCCCAAGTGGGATGGAAAAGTCGAGTGAACCGTAGATTAGTGACATCAGATAGATGTACGCCGTTGGGAACATGATATCGCTTCAGGGGGGTTCAGTTAGATTCAGGTTGCAGGGTCCACTCTCTAGGCAGATGGGCCCGGCCTGCCAGAGCCTAGATGCCAGTGGTGAGGGTAAAAAGCCAATGGGGAAATATGTAAAATAAAATAAAAGTCAAACCACAAGGCTTGGGCCATCACCCTGTTGGATCCCGATGTCGTCTTCCCCATCTCGAAGCCCATATACACGGACCCGCCGCAGGCAGGAATTGTCCCTGTGAACCAGGAGCTCCTCGAGCTTGGGAACGAGTTTGGGTAGTGCACGTGAACACGCGAGGTCCTCGAGGGGTCCGCGGTGGTTCGTGCGCCAGGCACCAGCGGCGTTGGTGCCTGCAGCTCCCTGTTCTTCCCTCCCTCGGTGAGTGTAGCATCCTGTACTATGTACGGAGTACAATACCTGATGTATGCATGTACCTCCTAACCTGTCTGCTGTGCCGTAGGTACCTTCCCAGGTCGCCCAGTGGCACATGGACGTGGGCTTGCTTCTCGCCATACGCCAAAGAAAAGGGGAAAATAAGATAAATCATCTTCGATTCCCTCTCTCGCCTCGTCTGCCTCTCCTTCACATTCAAATCATTTCCATCCCCTTCACACGTTTCCCCTCACCAATTGGGACTCAATTCCTCGTCCAACGACTGCCCGTCAGAGCCCATAATACCCTTGCAGCACATCTGGAACTCTCGCCCGCCCTTCCCTGTCTCTCCCCGAGCCCTTTTAAAGTCCACAGTACCCCCTTCTCTCCACATCGTCACCCACAATGCCCCCAAGAAGGTCGGGCAGGTCAGCTGCTGTGGCCACCGCCAGCGCGCCGGCCGCTCCAGCTGCTCCGGCCACCCAGCCATTGGACGGCGCCGTTGTCTGCATCAGCGGCACCTTTGACAAGAAGCGCGCCGAGCTCGAGTCCTGGCTCGCGTCCCTAGGTGCCGGCATCGCAAAGTCCATCACCAAGAAGACGACCCACCTCATCACCACGCCCGAGGAGTTCAATGCCGTCACCACAAAGGTCGCCTCGGCCCAGAAGAACGACATTGCAATTGTCAGCCTGCAGTGGGCCGAGGATTGCGAGTCCCAGGCGACCCTCCTCCCCAAGACTGGCTACGAACATGGTCAGCAAGCAGTCGCGACCAATGGGCCCAGGAAGAACGGAGCTTCGTCGCAGGCCAGCACGGCGCCCAAGGCCAACGGCGCAGGGAAAAAGCGCGCCAAGGCCGATGCGCAATCCGACAGTGAGAGCGATGTCAAGCCTGACGTCAAGAAGCAGAAGGCGGCCACAGGTGCCAAGGGCAAGAAAAAGCAGAGTGCCGACGACGATGCTGACGACAAGACTGACGTGAAGACACGAGTCGCTGCCGCAGACACCAAGGGCAAGGCGGGCAATAGTGCTCCCAAGGCACTCAACGTTCCGCTCGACGAGGGATGCAAGGTCCAGGGGACCGTCTACATCGCCCCCGACGGTGTCATTTACGACGCTTCGCTCAACCAAACGAATGCCACGAGCAACAACAACAAGTTTTACCGCATTCAGGTGTGTACACGCTGATCGAGTCTCGTGCCCACTCTCGTTTCTGACATCACACAGCTCATTCAAAGCGGTACGACGTACAAAGCGTGGACTCGTTGGGGCAGAGTCGGCGAATGGGGCCAAAGTGCGATCCTCGGCAGCGGCACCCTTGCCGATGCTCTGAGCAACTTCGATAAGAAGTTCAAAGACAAAAGCGGCCTCACCTGGGCCAATCGTGCAGACGACCCAAAGCCTAAAAAATACGCCTTCATTGAGCGTAGCTACGAGCCAGACTCCGACAGCGACGACGATGACGGCGACAATGCTGGTCCCGCCGCCAAGGTCAAGGATGAGGAGTCCGATGACGCTCCGGAGCCGGTCCAGTGCACGTTGGAGAAGCCTGTCGAAGAGCTGATGAACCTCATGTTCAATCAGCAGTACTTCCGCGATGCCATGACGTCCATGAACTACGACGCCAACAAGTTGCCGCTCGGCAAGCTCAGCAAGAACACGATTCTCCGCGGTTTCCAGGCGCTCAAGGACCTGGGTGCTCTCTTCAATGATTCGACACTCGCCGATTCCAAGTACAGCATGACCGTGCCGGCAGCAACTGAGTACCTGTCGAACTTGTATTACACCCTGATCCCCCACGCCTTCGGCCGCAACCGTCCTCCCGTCATTCGTAGCGGTGATATGCTCAAGAAGGAGGTCGACTTGCTCGACAGTCTTTCCGACATGAAGGTTGCGTCCGATCTTATGAAGGTCGACCGCAAGGTCTACGACGTTCACCCCGCCGACAGACAGTACCAGGGTCTCGGTATGGATGAGATGACTCCCATCGATCCCGCAAGTTCAGAGTTCGCTCTTCTCTCCGAGTACCTTCAAGGCTCCAAGGGCGCGACCCACCACGTCAACTACAAGGTGGAGGATATCTTCCGCATTGAAAGGCAGGGAGAGTTGGAGCGGTTTGAAAAGAGCGAGTTCTCGTCCATCAAGTCAGACCGACGCTTGCTTTGGCACGGCTCTCGGGTGACGAATTACGGCGGTATTCTTAGCCAGGGTCTGCGGATCGCCCCTCCCGAGGCCCCCGTGTCTGGGTACATGTTCGGCAAGGGTATCTATCTCGCTGACATGTCCTCCAAGTCGGCAAACTACTGCGTCTCCAGTAGCTCTGGTGGTCAGGCCTTGTTGCTTCTCTGTGAGGCCGAGCTCGGCGACCCGATGCAGAAGCTCGTCGACTCGAGCTACAACGCCGGCGAGACCGCCAAAGCGAATGGCATGTGGTCCACCTGGGGCCAGGGTCAGACCGGTCCCAGCCAGTGGAAGGATGCCGGCTGCGTCAACCCATCGCTCAAGGGTATCAAGATGGTGAGAACACCCCATCGTAGAATTCACCGAGAGAACTATCACTAACTACAACAGCCTGATGTGAGTGTGAAGCCAGGAAATACCAACAACCCCAACGCATGGCTCCAGTACAACGAGTACATTGTCTACGATCTTGCACAGGTTCGCCTCCGCTACCTGTTCCGCGTCAAGATGTAGTATGGTTCATGGTAGCCTGGGAGCAGTATTGAAGTCTTTTTTCAGAATTGCACATTACATCATGTCATGACTTGCAGACAAAGAGACAAGACCCTGGAATCAAGTGTAATGTTTCATATTATATTGTTGGATGGAAAGGGGTCTGCGGTAAGCTCAAACGATGGGAAATGGCAGCCGGCGTTAGGTAGCTAAAAATGTAAATGAACTTGCTGATCTTTCCATGAACTTGAGTCCTCTAAAATTTGTTGTCTCTCGGGAAAACTTGCCTGAGAATTTTCATGGTATGCACTATGCGTTTCTTATCCTATTCTCCCCATCGAAGATAGTTACGCCTGGCTTTTTGATCGTTTTTTGTCATATCCTCAGACGCCCTCGAGCATAACCACGACAACTACTAATGCTGTTCCTTGGGTCCCTAAGTCGTCTCCTCCAACCGCCCGGGTGCCCGAGACCTTATACATCCGGGATTGCTGCGAAGTTCAAGACACCGTGATACCATCTCATCGTTTCTGGCAATGGGGGGCTTTCGAGCCGACTTGGCGTTTCCCATGCGCCGTACGGAAGTGAGGCTTTGATCATGGTGCTCGCGCCCGTCCTATTCTCAGCGGTGCTCTCTTCGGGCTTTTCTCTGCGCTGAGAGGGTATCTGGCCAGGTTCGGCCCTAGACTGAGACTGAGACACCGACGGTGTTGCGTATGAGAGCTATGGTATGGAAGGTTGATGGTACTACAGTCTCTACAGATATTGAGGATAGAGTCGGGATGCCCTTGAGAATCCGCTTTAGCACTGGTGCCTAGGTCTTGGGTACCTTACCAGGCCTCTGTACATGTTGATAAGGGGGCCTTTGGGAGAATCTTGTAGACGTGAAAGTGACTACAATACCTATGCGGAACAGCGAGTTGTGCATTACTGCTGATAAAAGGGGTCGGCTAAGAACCAAATCACAAAATCGTACGTGCGGTTTTGATTAATCTTTCCACTTCGAACTGCAAGCATATTTACGGATCAACTAGGTCTCCAACGAAGGTCACGCTATGGAATGCTGCAAGAATAGAATCATTCAAGGAAACAAAGTTGAACCTTCGGCTTTCGCCCAGCAAATACAACATCTAGCCAGTCATACGGTCCGGTATTCCAAGTGGTCTTCCCACTGCGCAACAGAAAGTTTCAATGACTGGTACAGACTCATGGACTCAGGTACATGGCAAGCTTCATCCATCAGTGAATGGACTAAGCGTTGGGCATCGTCAACATGTTTCGAGCAGTATACAAGAACAGACTGATGTTGACGAGGATGACGGAGAAACAAAACCCGCGAGGCGCAATCCTCGTCTTCAGTGGACGACGTGGCGCCTTCAAGAGCCGAGTTGAAGAATGTGGACAAGACATCGAGAGCCGAGCCTTGAGCCACAACGAAGTTGAGCCGTGAACGAAACCTGACAAGTGTGATCGCGAGGTCCCATGTCTGCCCACAGACCGCTTCGAACAGTGGCTGAGAAAGGGCCTTCCCCCTCGATTCCTCGTGGCCCAGTATAATTTTGACGTGATCCAGGAGCCTCTGCGAGAGGACCCCGTCCGGACGAAGACTCTTAGTGATAAGCACGCGGAAAACCAAATCGAGGTCGGTGGCTTCTACACTAAGCGCCATTGTCTCAATTGACCAGAGCAGGAAATCCGTTACCGTTGATGTGTCGTACCAAAGAGCAGATTTCAAGGCGTCGTAGGCTGCTGAGACGGCAGCGTGTTCCCCCCAAGAAGCGTATCTTTCCAGTAACCAACTGGCGGCGTTGAGAGACCAATCGCTATCTCTCTCGAGAATTAGGGATAGCATGTCCTTTCCCTTTGCTGTCCGCGCAAATAACAGCTCTGCGGATGGCAAAAGTGAGAACGAGTCTCTCAGGTAGGTGAGCAACTGATCGTCCATCGGAAGGGTCGATAGTCTCACAAATGGTACTAGCCACCGCTCCTTGTGGGAACGAAATGGAGAACTTCCCGTGAGAATGAGGTGAGTATCTTGGTGCATGCCGAGTCCATGGTGACAATCGGTATGAAAGCGGTCAGGGTAGCCAGCAGGCCATATTGCGCCGCCTCGGGCGATGTATCTGGAGACCAAGTTGACCAAACCACTGTAAAAACATGGAGATACCCCATCATCGCCGAGTACGGCTTCTCTCTCGAGACTTAAAAAGCCTTGAAGGACATAAGGACTTATTGGCTGTGACCGATCGACGAAGTTTGTCAACAGGCGCTCCAGCAGCACGTGGTTGTCGATAGAGTCGGCGTATACTACGGCCTTGTGAAGGGCGATGTTGGAAGCTGAAAGTTCCGGCGGAGGACTTTCGTCTGCTTTTATGGTCGGCCAGACGTACTCCAGATAGTCCAACCATTCGCTGCGGTCGAACGTTCGAATGCCAGACGGTCGCCACTCCGGATCCCACCAGGGCACGTACTCACTTTCAATCGTGGTCCGCAACAACATTTTGCAATGCGGGGTGGAAGTGGTCGGCGTTAGTCTGTGTGCATACCAATGGCTCTTGGCATACTCAAGAAAGGGATACTCGGTTTGAACAATCTTCGTTGCGTTCCCGGATGAGGTTGCTTGCGATGGTGTTGGCAGCGGGATAGGCACAGAGTACGGCGTGGACTTCCCGAGAGAGCTTTTGACCAAGCGAGCAATCCGCACGCCGGAGGGTCCCGAGACTGCCAACTTCACGACCGTTCCGGCTAGGTCTGCAGGATTGACTACTGGTAGACGGTTGGATATGTGTTTGAGATCCATCAATGCGCTCTTGATGTCGTTGAAGTCGAGGTAAGTAAGGCATAGGCTACCTACGGCGCTGTCCGCGCCGTCGTAGTCGAAATGGAAAGCTTCGAGTGGTCCCGAAGCAGGCTCCAGCATATACTTTAGGATCGAATGATGGCTGAAGCGAACTGTCTCGTCCGAATACTCGATTTGGACCAGGTTTTCACACCAGACCGAGAGGCGATCGATTCCGTTGACGAAGCGATCTGGCCGAGAGTACTCTTGGAGCGGTTCCACCGACAAGGCCTCCTTGAGCTGTTCTAGCATCAGCGGTTGGCGAACGACGGCGGTCCACTTGAAGATGCTCTGTGCAATCTCTTCGTTCCCGTTCGCGATGATGCGCTGGAGCGCTCGATCGAATGTCTCGGGGAGCTTTCTAGGTATGTGATCCAAAGCTTCTCGGATTTTGGAATCAGTGTGCCGGCAACAAATGTCTTCGATCGTCAGAGATGCCCAAAGAAACCTAGAAAACGCATCTTGTCAGAACGTTGGGCTGCTTAACAACCTGGGGTCATTAAATAGATGCGGGGCAGGCAACTTACATCCCTTCCCCCCACAAGGCTGATCTCTCGCATCATATCTTTGGCTAGGAGAGGATCCTTGATTTTCAGCTCGCCTACCGAGAGCTTTTCAGAAACAATCTCGCTCATGTATCTGGAGAGGTCGTGACTGATACTATCCGAGCCCAGGGTCAGGGTGAAACAGGCCGAATCGCACAGAAGGACTTCTTGTCTTATGCGCTCTCTCGACGAAAACAGAGTTTTCGCCCTCGTCGAGCCGTTACATGCCCGGTACATCTGGACGAGAGCGTTGAGAAACGCCTTCCGTTCAGTAGCGGAACATTCGTCGAACCCGTTCAAGACTATGAAAAGATCGTCGACTGAACTTGCTTCCTTGGACCGAAGATCCAACAGGGTACTCGTCTCAAAGAACGATTCATTCGAGGCTTCAAGAGCAGGTAAAAGCGTCTCAAGGTTGGAGAATTGATCCAAGGCTTGTCAAATCAGCGACCGAAGGATTTGCTCGCACTCTATACTTGCCGGGAGGTCGAAACAGACGAAAAAGAAGGAAACAATCTGACGTGGACGCCGGTGCTTGATGAGATGGTCGACAACGTTCGCACTGGAAACAGTGAACATGTGACAATCTACATGCGTCCAAGACGGGTTTACTTACGTCAGTATGGTCTTTCCAGAGCCAACTAAGATTTTATTAGCTCTGTTATCCTCTACCGTGACGCCGAACCTCGAAAAAGAGTGGGCAGCATTCCACCTACTTTTCCCCATGATATGTAGCATGCTAGATTTCTCGCAGGTGTACCACTCCTGAAACTGTGCTTCATCAAAAACCCATTCGGCCGTGCCCAGATGACGTTTCTCCCTCGCAATCTTAAAGGCGGAGGCATAGTCATACGAAGAGAGTTTGGCCAACAACGTCTCCCATTTCCGTTCTGGGACTCTCGCTATTAGAAAAAACGCGGGAATGAGCATCAGTTAGTTTGGGACTTTACCATTGTTCGTAGCTTCGTTAGCGTGTCTGAGACGTCCGACTTGCTTCTCTGACTGAGAAAACCATTTGGCGAGGCCTTTCCTAGTTTCCGCGGCCTGGCAACGCTCTTCGGCCTGTGAGAGGTGCTCCTCTTGATCCGCCTGAGCTTTGGCGAGCGATATTTCGGCCTGGACATGTTCTGCCCTCCACCGCACATCGTCGACGTAGGGCTTCATTTCCCCGTGGAAAGACTGGACAACGGCACCCAAAAGATGTTGCTGCCCTTTTCCCCAGCATTAGTTGACAACGACGTTAAAGACTAGATTGATTAGGGCGAATATGATCATACAAAGCTTTCTGATTGCGATCATGATCTGCGAGCAACAACGTATTACGGAGGCATGAAATTCGTACGTCGCATCTCTCAATCGAGCAGAATTGGGGAAAAGCAGCCGATACTCGGCAAATACTGGACAGAGCCGGTCAAACCCTCGAAGAAGGTCGGAAAACTGTTGGAAATACGACGTGAAATTGGCCAACACCTTTCTCGCGGTCAGCTCCCGAATCCTCCTAAGACTCCGGGGATGGAAAGCCGCAACTGGCAGCGTACGAACCGTGAAAGCCAACTTCACCGAACCCCAAACAAGAGCAGCGATTTCGGGATGCGACGAGACGTGTGTGTCCACGATCTGGTTGAACTGCTGGACGATCTGCAGGAGCAAAAACAGCCTCGTAGCGATGCTTCTGCCTTTGCGGGCGGGGTTGGCCCGGTCCAAGTCTGCGGTGAAGGTGATGACGGAGTCGGCATCGCGCGAGGTGCCCTTGAGCGATTGGAGTTTTGCGCGCTCACCGTCGGTTAGAGTGGCCTGAAAAACGGCCAGCGCATGCTTGAGGCCATCTTGATTCCCGTCCTGGTGAGATGGACTGATGGATCTATTGGCCGATATTTTATCTAGGGATTGTAACGCTAACGAGGGCCGGCTGCCGCTCATCATGGAAGGATGGCCGAGTATGTTTCGATGCGGGGCCACAGAGGGAAGATGTAGACGCCTACAGCATGGCCGAACTCGGTTGGGAGAGGGCTCAGCTTATATTCCTGGGCATGGCCTGCATGTTTGTTACGTATCGCACCAGTATCATGTATGTAGTCCGCCTTGTGCCGCGTGATTCGTGAAAGCCCCAAGATCAGCTACGTATGGTATGGCACAGCCACAATTCACGTCAAAGTCGTACAGCAGCAGTAGCAGCAGCCTGGAACTTGACATTGAAGGATATCAGAGCCGTGTCGACCAAAAGAACCAAGCAATGTAATTCAACCCGTGAACAAGAGACCAACCAAATGGCTGCTAAATAAGCCATTGTGCTGTTGCTTTAAGCTGCCTAAGCCGCTTAAACTCAATCGACAACATCGTCATCGCTGATAAGGAAAACCCCACAAAAGATGATTATGTCATCAAACATGAGCCTGGGGGGTCCGATCGGTACGTACCTTACCCGGGACGACGATGGTGGACTTACCCCGCACCAGCCACGGCCCCCCCCCAATCTTCTTAGTCACAACAACACTTCCAACGCTCCCCCAAGAAACACACCACACCCACCAACTGCTGCGGGACGGACATCATTGGCTTCCCCATGACACGCCGGCAACATGGCGAACTGGAAGCTTGGAGCTTGGTTAATTGCGGGCGCGGCGCGGGCCATCACGGGACTGGGGCCGCCGCAACACATCGCAAACGACGAGGCATGGAACGTCCTTCAGTCGACGTTCCGGTCCCAGCCCGAGTCCGTTTCGGCGTATGTCGAGTACCCCGAGTATCCCGAGTACAACATCTCTGTCCCCGTGGATCATTTTCACAACGACTCGCGATACGAACCCCATTCCGATGAACACTTCAACCTTCGTTACTGGTTCGACGCGAAGCACTACCGCAAGGGAGGCCCCGTCATCATCCTGGCCGCCGGAGAGACGGATGCCAAGGAGCGTCTGCCCTTCCTGGACCATGGCATCCTCTCCATCCTCGCCGAAGCCACTGGCGGCGTTGGTGTTGTCCTGGAGCATCGTTACTACGGCAAGAGCTTCCCCGTGCCTGATCTCAGCACTGAGAACCTCCGCTTCTTGAGTACCGACCAGGCTCTCGCAGACACGGCCTACTTCGCGAAGCACATCAGCTTCCCCGGCCATGAGGACCTGAATCTTACCGCCCCGGGAACCCCCTACCTCGCTTATGGGGGTTCTTATGCCGGTGCCTTCGCCGCTTTCCTGAGAAAGCTCTACCCAGAAGTCTTCTGGGGTGGCATCTCTTCCTCCGGTGTCACAGCCGCCATTGTTGACTACTGGGAGTACTACGAAGGAGCTAGGCTATTCGCACCTGGAGACTGTGCTGAAACGACCCAGAAGCTGACCCAGGTTGTTGACAACATCCTGCTCGGCAAGTCTGAAGATGTCAAAGCTAGTCATGTGAGCGAGCTCAAGGATCTTTTCGGCCTTGGCCCGCTTCAAGATGACGACTTTGCCAGCACCCTTTCCTACGGCATTTCCGGCCTTCAGTCAACGAACTGGGACCCGGCTCTTGACTCCACCGGCTTCGGAACCTATTGCGCCACCGTTAGCTCGGACAGGGTGTTGTTCGGTAGCACCCGCCACCTCAAGCCTGCCGTTGAGAAGTTGCTCTCCGTCAGCGGCGTCGACGCGAAGCTGACGAACCGCTTGCTCAACTACGTCGGCTATGTAAGGGATTACGTCAAGAAGGGCTGCAAAGACGGAGATCTGGTGAAGTGCTTCTCGAGCCGGAACCCGAGTGACCACCAAAACACTGCCCTTTATCAAGGTTCTGGTCGCAGCTGGCTTTACCAGGTATGCACAGAGTAAGTTGTTTCGAGTGTCTCCACCAGCCGTACCCATGATGACATGTTGTTTGACGAGAGGCTGACCAGCGTTTTGTAGATGGGGCTACTTCCAGACTGGCTCCGGCGTGCCCGAAGACCAACTACCACTCATATCGCGCGTCATCGATGTCGAGTACAGCTCTATCTACTGTCGTGAGGCTTTCAACATCACCAAGCCCCCGAACGTGGACGCCATCAACAAGCACGGTGGTTTTGACTTCAGCTACCCCCGCGTCGCCATCGTCGACGGCGAAGCTGACCCCTGGAGAGCGGCTACACCGCACAAGATTGGCTTGAACCGCAAGTCGACGACAAGCGAGCCGTTCCTCCTCATCGAGCTTGGTGTCCACCACTGGGACGAGAATGGCGTCAAACCCAAGGACGTCACTTCGCACTTCCCCCCTGCTTCCATCAAAAAGGTGCAGGCCCAGGAAGTAGAGTTCGTCACGGCCTGGATGAAGGAGTGGGAGGAGACCCAGCGCCATGTAACCGGTGGAAAAGGTATGTCATCCGAAATCTTTAGGTCAGGCGGCATGCTGACCAGAGCGTCAAAAGCAGCGTTTGAAGAACTGTAGAAAGCACTTTGAAAAGGCTACCGAACCTGTACCCACCCTCGGGAATGCTGTGGTATACGTTACCCGTTATTGCTGCCGCGTACACCACTACTCTAGGAAAAAGAATATAAAAGTACTCTGGGGCGCTTGATAGAGCATTGGTTCCCTCTTTCTACGCGATCTAAGCCAAGAGATCA
The DNA here is from genome assembly GCA_006783085.1 of Colletotrichum shisoi. Taxonomy (NCBI): domain Eukaryota; kingdom Fungi; phylum Ascomycota; class Sordariomycetes; order Glomerellales; family Glomerellaceae; genus Colletotrichum; species Colletotrichum shisoi. The sequence continues at coordinate 20,499 of PUHP01000483.1, forward strand.
GGCCCTGGAATTTGGCCTCAGAAAAGTGTGACAAGAGATAGACAGTCACACAATAGCCAGATTGGCATTGGTACATGTTTCTGACATTGCGAAGGGACTATTCACTACGCGCGTTCCCGAGAGTTGGTTGCCCTTCGTTCAGTACCTGTTCCAGTCTTCCGTGCAACACATATCAGAAGACACCAATGGACTCACTGGGTTTGCGCTTTAATCATATCAGCAGCCTAGAGATCAATCAGCGAAGTGGACGCATCTCCAAACCCATTCGTCTTACTTTCTCAGCGACAGCGTAGACCGTCATGGAGGTGGTCGCGCCTACAGTCGTGGGCATCATCGAGGCGTCGACAACTCTCAGTTTCTTGACGCCGTAGACCAGCAGGTTCTCGTCGAGCACGCCGCCCCACTCGCGAGGCATCTTGGCCGTTGTGCCGACGGGGTGGTACACGGACGGGATGATCTGCCCCTTGGCCCAGTTGACGAGCTGGGTGTCCGTCGAGACGCCGGTGCCGGGCGACGTCTCGCGGGCCTGGTACTGCGCGAGGTCTCCCGTGGTCATGTACCGGCGCATGAACTTGATGACCTCGACCATGACGTCGAGGTCGATGGTGTTGGACGCCGCGCGGTAGTCGACTAGCATCTCGGCCTCGGGCTGCGCCGTGTTCAGGAGAATGTTGCCGCGGGACATGCAGTGCAGGTTTTGCACTGAGCCCCCGGGGCCGTACATCATCATCTCGGAGAAGACGACGTTCTTTGACCGCATGAGGCGGCCCCAGACTCTCTGCTGCTGCTTGTAGCCCTCGATCTGCTCGGCGGTGTAGCTCGACGGCAGATGAGATCTGGGGTCTTGAGCCTCGAACGCTCTGGCGAGGGTCTCGAACCTGTCCGGGCTGACGACGGGCAAGCCGATCATGGACGCGAGAGCCGGCGGTCCGCCGCCGCCGCCGCCACCGCCGCCGGAGTTGGGAGGCGCCCGGCCCCACTGGTACGAGATGCTGGGAATGTAACTGTGGTCCTGGAAGTTGGACCCGACGCCGGGGAGGTCGACCGTGACGGGGATGCGGGCCTGTTCGAGGTGGGCGCGGGGCCCGATGCCGCTGAGCATCAGCACCTGCGGCGTGTGGACGGACCCGGCGGCAAGGATGACCTCGCGCCGCGCCTTGATCTGGACGGGCGCGGCTCCCGTGTTGTTGCGCGAGACGAACTGCACGCCCGTGGCGGTGTCCCCGTCGAAGAGGATGCGGTTGACCCTGGCGCCGACGATCATCTCGTAGTTGGGCCGGTTGAGGCCGTCCCAGTGGCCGGTGCGGGCGTAGGAGCGCTGGAACTGGACGGGGTCCTGGGACATTGGGTACCAGTAGAGGCCAGCCTCGCCGGCGCCGCTGTCGACGGGGATGGTCATGCCGGGCATCTTGGACATGGCGCTGTAGAGGATCTCTGGGATGTGTGGTTAGTAGACAAAGAGACTGATGATGGGCGAAAGGAGTTGCACTTACTGAGGCTGGACTGGAGGGGACCCTCGCCGAAGGCAGCGTAGATCTTGGAGGTCGTACCCCAGTATTTCATGTCGTACGTGATGTTGTACTCCCGGGCTTGGGCGTCATCAGGAGGAGCGAGAGTGATGCCCTAGAGACCATCAGCCTTGAGACGCTGCCTTGGCTGGGAACAGCCTGACCTTCTTGAAGTAAGGGAGTAGGTTGTCCCAGTCCCAGGTAGACCCAGGTCCGCCCAGATCTTTCCAGGCGTTGTACTCATCCTTGGTCCCTCTCAGGAAGACCTGGCCGTTGACGTTGGAGCTCCCGCCCACGACGCATCCGATGCCCACCGAGAAGCTGCGGCCGTTGAGGTTGGGGCACGGCTTGGAGGTGATGTTGTACATGCGTCGAGGGTTCATGCCCGTCTGGCTGTCGTAGTATCCGTACTCGACCACGAGAACGGTGTCTTTTCCCCTGCGTCAGATCGATCGGGGGCCACAAGGGTGTGCTGAACCGGGAAGGGAAAGCTCACATTTACCGTCTTCGGTAAGACGATCGCCAACAGTCAGGCCAGAGGTGCCGCCGCCGACGATGACGTAGTCATATTCGGTGGCCAGTTGCTCCGCCCTGGTGAGGATCTGGACGTGTTCGGGATGCTGAGTCGGCCATGCGGAAGCTAGATGGGAGACTGCGGCCAAGAGGTAAAGGGCGGTCCCTCTGAGAGAAGGCATCTCGTCTCGTTCTACTGAAATCTCAATTTGGACGTCAGATATCTGAAAAGAAAGCGACTGTACGGAAATAGAGTACAGTCTGATGATCGGTTCACCAGATGGTCTCGTTCTTCAAAGCAGCATTACCTTATTTATCTTATTTGTGTACCTTCTGAATTATCCTCCTCATCGTTAACCTCATTTATATACTTTCTGAATCACCTTCCTTATCGTCAACATGCTCTCACATATGGAAAGATTGGCTAGGCTGTGAAAGACCCGGCTCTTCGTGTAATGATACATAATACAGGATGAAGCCGTATCCGGCCGGCATGTCTGCTAAAAGGACCTTCCACTATCCAATTGGCTGGGACAAAAGGCTTCATTCAGCTCGGAATAGGCTCAACTTGACCACTGCCGGGGAGCGAATTGGCGACGCGGGAACTGTTACAGTGAGGCGCCACGACTAATACCCAAAGTGCGGGGGAACACTCTATGTCGGGAACTGAAAAGGTGCCAGCGTTACTCTGTTGTGAAGCCGCATGTTGCGGAACAGCCAAGAAGGGAACATTTGTGCGGGCTTCTATGACGCTCTTTGGCTGGAGGCGGATAGCCGAGAACATCAGGTGGATGGACACTGAAGTTTATGATCTGACATGGACGGAGAATATCCACGGTAGTACCCTCGCCGGCTAAGTGTCCAGGTATCCAGGTCATTCCTCGGACCGGCATGCAGAAGTCGGAGTCTCAAGATCCGGTGAGCCGGGACGAACAACTAGCTGAGTGGCTCGCATACTTATCCACCGAATTTAATGCGGTTTTGCGATGTTCATCATGCGGGAGATGTCGGGGCTGTTTATGACCATCGACAGAAAGTGTTTACGACTGACGCTGAACGATGATCAATCCCGAGATCCCATCTCTTTTCTTAGATAACGAACTGGAGATGGTCATACACAATTGAATCCTGAGGTAGTAGTAGATCAAATGTACGGACGTAACCGACTGTATCGAAAGCGATTACCCCAACCAAGGTTTCAGAGAAACTCCAAGGTGATTATCTTATTAGATTATTGATGGTGATTATTATTATTATTATCATCATTATTGTTGGAAAAACGACTCCTACGAGTCTCTTATCTGCCAATCAGCCAACGTCTTGACACTAGACGCGTTTTCTGACCGCTCGAGTTCCATTGCTCCCCAAATCCTACGATTCCTTCCGCACTCAGAGCGGTGGCGCGTTCGGATCCTCCATGCACTGATCGATGCGCATGATCTGCTTGCCGGTAGCCTTGGCCTGCCTGATGAACTCGGGGAAGTAGTTGACGGTCGAGTTGTACGAAAAGTGCATGACGACCAGGTTGCCCCCCTTTGCCACGTCCGAGCCGAAGGCGTCGAGCTGCTTCTCCGGCGTGCTCGTCTCGGCCCAGAGCCAGTCCTGCACGTCCACGCTCCAGTTGACGAGGTAGGCCTTGTCCGACCCGGAGGCGGCCGCCCAGCGCTGGCGCATGCGCGCGCCCTCGACGCCAAACGGCGGGCGGAAGTAGTTGGACCTCTCGCCAAAGATGTTCTCCATGACCCTGTAGTCCTCGTTGTACTCCCAGTCGATGCTCTCGATGCTCGGGAGCCCCTCCATCCGCGGGTGCGTGTGGGAGTGCAGCGCGATCTGGTGGCCCTCGCTCTTGAGCTGCTGGTAGAGGCTGGCCATGCCGGTGGAGGGGTTCTCGAGCACCGCGCCGACGGCGAAGAATGTCACCTTGATGCCGGCGTCCCGGACGATCTGCGCCAGCCTGGCGGCGTACTTGGGGTTGCCGTCGTCGATGCCAAAGGCGAACGAGTTGGGCCGCGTGCAGGCGAAGACGAGGGTGCCCGAGGGCAGCTTCTGGGGTATGGTGACGCCCGAGGGGATAGAGGGGACGATCTCGATCTTGGTCAGGACGAGGGGCTCGGCGCTGTACACGCCCCTGACGGCGACGCTGCTGACGCGCTGCAAGTTGATGTTGAAGTGCGAGATGGGGATGTAGATATCGTTGCCCTTGGCGTACCGGGCCGCCTCGAGGCTGTCCCTCGTCTCGGGATAGGGCGCCACGCCCGAGTTGCATTGCGAGTTGTGCTGCTGCAGCGAAACGGAGAACTTGGTGTGGCCCGAGTAGGCGATGTGCAAGTACGAGCCGCCGTAGCTGCGAAGGTCGCGGCAGCCGTTGCTGACGAGCGTGGTGAAGGCGTAGTCGGGGACTTTGGCGTTGATGGTGACGCGGTTGGGGCCCCAGGAGAGGCCCATGTCCTCGCCGCCGTGCCAGAGCCCGAGCGAGTTGGTGCTGGCGCTGCCGAAGGCGTCGATGACGAGCCCCGAGACCGTGGCGACGGGCGCCGGGACGGTTCCAGTCGGCGATGCCGGGCTGGTCGTCGAGGGCGGCGTCCACGCACTGGGGGTGCTTCCGCAGTAGAGCGCCAGCGGGCCCAGGGTGAGCGGCTGGCTGGGCGCCGAGATGACGATGGATCTCAGCTTGGACAGGTTGAGCCCGCTGAACTTTGACCAGGGGAAGCTGTACAGCCTCTCGGTTCCGTCGAATGTCCAGCCAAGCTGGGCGGTGGTCTGGGACGACGACGCCGTCGCCGCGCCGTCGCACGTCGTCTTGGAGGACAACTCGATCTTGAACGTCGTACCGGCCGGGGCCTTGATCCGGAGCGCCGTGCCGCCAAAATTTGTGGCATCGACGCATCCGACCTGGGAGTAGAAGTACGACGAGGTGGATTTCGGCGTCAGAGTGACGTGGTAGTCGTTCACGAGAACAGACTGCATCGTTCCGTCGTGACCGGTCGGCAGTAGAAGTGCGTTATACCCTAGGAAGTCCAGGCGTGACTGCGACGCCCAATCATCTACCAAGAGCGGCGAGCACCCCGGTGAGGGGGACAGGCTCGAGGATGGCGCTGGAGTAGAAGTGGCTTGGGTTGGCGCATTGGCTAAGCAACTTGGTTAGTACCCAGGCGGGTTCAAAGACCGTGTAAAAAACCATCAGGCCCGTCTCGTAGAACTCACTGGCTGAGGTTGTCGGGCTCTGGCCGCAGGCGAACGAGATCTTGTCCAACTGCCATTGCTGAGTCGACGAGAAGGACTCGAGGACAATGGAGAGAGCCGCGTTGAGGTTCGCCCCGGCAAAGCTACTCAGCGGGATGCGGACCGTCTGCCAGCCGCCGGTGAGGCCGGTGATCCGGAAAGCCGTCTTGGTGTTGGTCGTGGCCGAACAGGTCGATGCCGAGCTGAGCTGGACTGTGAACGCCGCGCCCGACACAGGTGCCTTGATATCCAGCTGCAAATGTGTGTAGGAGTCGGCCTGCAGCGCCTGGCAGGGGAACGTCTCGTAGAAGTATGCTCCGCTCTTGGGGGTGAAGCTGAGGATGCCGCCGGAGGCGGAGATGCTGGTCATGCTAGCATCGTCTGGTGAAGTCGGTCAGCTGGTGCGCTGGAAGAACGGCCCGGAAAGTGTGCACTCGGGGGGGTTCGTCTTACCTGACGCCCACGAACCAAGATTGTTTCGGTTTGTTGACAGCGTGTTGGACAAGTCGTCCACCAGGAGGTCCGAAGTGCACGCAGCAGCGGCCGCCACTGCGATGTAGGCCGCAGCCAACAGGCATTGCGCCTTGAGGTACACCATACTTTACGAGGCTTGACTCTCTCAGCGTTCCGTCTCGTAGAGCTTTAGATGCAGAGGAATAAGTGTCCTTAGGCCTTGGCAAACCCCCGCCCTACAGACGGGGACCGTATGGCGGAACGACATCCCCCCCCATCTTATATGTAAGTAAGTAAGAGCGGCACAACAAGACGTGCCGAGCATAGATCTTGGCAATGAAAGCCAATGTGCCGCCCGTGGTTCGGTTCAAGAGCCCTCCCCCTCCTCCTCCCCGGCTGTTCCAACAGAAATATCATGCGACCTGGGCATGGAGGATGTCGCCCAGAGGTCACTGAGATGGTGTGTGGCCCTATTCGGTCGATGCAGGGCGTCACTAATTCGTTTTCCCCGGGGCCGCTAGAAAATCTCGACGCTCCCAATAATGGGGGTCGCTGCAACAACAATTGGTCCCCTGACCCCGTGAGCACTTGGCGTTCGTCAACGGTTTTCTTCCATTACATGGTACACACACCTGAAGGGGAGGGCATGGGCTTTGCTGGCTATGATATTGGACTGATCGGTGTCACCCGTGCTGACAACCTACCCCCCCCCCCCCC
>PUHP01000484.1:2521-24394 GCA_006783085.1 Colletotrichum shisoi
ACCCTATAGAGCTATGCTAGAACTAGATAAAGGACTATATCTAGCATTACTATAGGTATCTATATTATTAGTAGCTATTTTGTAATACCCTCGATAGATAGTTATAGGAGGTATAGGATGTACTTCTAGAGGAGTATTGTAGGTAGCTCCTATAGAGTATAGGATAGAGATGCTAGGTAGCAATTAATGTAAATAGTGGCTATACTACATAGTAGATTCTAACTTTTAGCTAGGCTAGGTAGTAAAAGAATAGGATAAAACATATACTGTAATTACATTAGTTATGACATGGTATGTGGGGATATACATGACAGGGGTATAAAACTTACCCTTGGGACTATGTACATACCCCGTCCGCCCCGGCCGGCGCGTGAACACTCCTGTCAGATTATGCCGACAGGCTACTTAAGTTGCAGTTCCGAGCTTAGAATTAACAAAACCGGGGCCTGGCGTACACTTTTGTTAATTCAACAACTCCAACCCCCGAATCTTCAACCCTTCCCGAACCATCCAGTAACAAAGTTTCGCCTACCGTCATTCCGACCGAGTCCTTTCTTTGTCGTCATTCGTACCCGACACCCACAGCCGGGGTTGAAAAAGTCTCGAGTTTGAATCCTGCAACGCTTCGCAAAAAGCGTGCCCTAGTTGCCTTACTCCCCCCTCGTCCACCATGTCCAACTTGAACCAGCTCTATCTCCTTGCCGACCATATTAAGCTCTCTCTCCTCGAGCGCCAGCGCGCCCAGTCGCTCAACCTTGATGCCGACACTCAGGACGGTCACATCTCCCGCTCCTTGGACCAGTTCAAAGATGGCCTAGAATTTCTAGACTACGAGGCCAAGCGCCTCCAGGCTGCTAGCGATGAGAGGTGAGATCCCCTCCCTCCCCCCGGTGACATCCCTTCCCTGGCTTTTGCAAAACACCATGCGACGTCATGGCGGAAGTCTGCCCTTAATGCGCTCCAACATCAAAACAATACAAAACCGTAATCATAGTCGATTGGAGACAGCTGGCTGACTACAGCAACCCAACAGCGCCGCGCAGAACATCACCGACTCGCTTCCCGCTCTTCAAAAGCAATTCTCCGATCTCACCTCCCAGTTCCATGGCTTCTCGAACCCGTCCACCTCGTCGGTCACGACCTCGCCAAACGACCCTCTGCTTTCCCCCGACTTCGCCGCCGCCCAGTCCACGAAACCACTCAAGGGCTCACTCCGCGGCCTCCCTGGCTCCGCCCCGAACAAGACTGTCCGATTCACCGACTCCCCCGGCGGCAGCCGCGGCGCAGAAGACCTTGAGGCTGCTGCTCTCTTCGGCGAGGGCCGGTACCGCGACGATCCGGTCGATACGGCGGGGTACCGCGACCAGGCCGAGGGGCTTGACAACCAGCAGCTGCACGCGTACCACTCGCAGATCATGCGCGACCAGGACGACCACCTTGACCGGCTGGGCGAGTCCATCGGCCGCCAGAGGGAGCTGAGCATGCAAATCGGCGACGAGCTCGACTCGCACGTCGCGATGCTCGACGAGGTCGATGAGGTCGTCGACAGGCATCAGGGCCGACTCGATCGGGCGCGGAGGTCGCTTGGGAAGGTCGCGCGAGACGCAGGGGAGAGCAAGCAGATGATCGCCATCATTGTGCTCATCATTATCCTCGTCCTTCTCATTGCCATCTTGAAGTGATCGGAGCCGCTGCGGCACGCACGAGAGAGGGAAAAGAGGGAGAGCCTCTCGCGATATAGTGAGGTGTGATGGCAGCCATTTATTGTTTTGAAGCCCCGTCCCTCCGCAGAGAGGCGCGGGAGGTGTACCTCGGTCGTCACCGAATTCTTTTTGATTCTAGGGCGCATAGCATGGTTTGGCGTTTGGGAGTTTTCTATCAAAGTTGGTCTTCACTCGTAGTCGGAGCCCCAGGACCACACTCACGTTCCTTTTAATTTGCTCCCTTGGGTGCCTGGTAGAACCGGGTGGCCTCAAGATGCAAGTGGTTTAGAGGGAACATTCATTGCGACTGATCCCGGAAATGAACACAAACCTCGTGTCTTCTCCATGGTAGTCTTGTAGGGACTGACCTCCAAGGTTATGCAACGTATTTATGCTCTCATTGATACTATGCGAATGGATGTTGAGGGGAAACTAGAGTGCTGCATATGTTTTATGAGCTCTGAATAGTTGCCATGGTTTCCATCTGATAGGGCACATCTTCCATCAAAGATACTTCTCGGTCTATTAGTCTAGTTGGTTAGGACGTCGGATTCTGACTGATCCCCAGATCTTCCGTAAGCCCAGGTCCGAATCCTGGATGGACCTGCTCATTTGCTGGATTCATTCGATGAATTGACAATAGAACCTCCTGGGGGTTTTGTTAGTTTTTTTTCTTTAGAGTCTGACGGCGGCCGACACAAGGCTTGCTTACTCTGTGTGTCAATAGCTAGACGTTGTTAGTTAGTCCTCATGAAGCAATTTTGCAAACGGTGTCTGTTGCTGGCAGGAACGACAAAATGCTTTTAGATAACTACTACTTCTCTTCTGCTTAACTACTCTACTCACTGTTACAATGGCAACCTGCGCCAACGAAAGAACACAGAACAGCGTGGGATGCGTGGTTCACTGTCACAGCTCGGTCCAGTTCCAACGCGTTATCCCCCCCCTCTAGGCGAGTCTGCGGACTGGCACCTTCCAATAAATCTGTTGTTACCTGCAGGGACTTTGGTGATTTGTCACAAGCATATATGTCACTGAGGGGGAATCACGCGGCTGGGGAAAGTGGTCGGACAGACCTCACCATCGCATATAAGAACACCCTCGCCCTCGCACTTATACGAATGATAAAGGAGGGAAACTGGCGCGCTGACGTCTTACTCGGAACGGGATCGCTCTCCCAACATCCTTTGAATTTTAAATGCTACATCGTACCGGCCAAAACACGAGCCCTCATCCATCGCCTTAGAGACTAATAACACCAGGGAAGATGGCATTCTTCCGTACATCATCCGGCTTAGACGTCATCCTCGACCGGTCCGATGGCACCCTGTGGGAGCGGCTGCGCATGAATCCTCTGACGACGATGGCCAGGTACCTAAACGACTTCTTCCCCGTCTCATTCCCCGTCGCCGGGCACGACAGCGACGGCGACTCGGTGACGGTGGTCTGCATCTCCGACACGCACAACTTCCAGCCGCGCCTGCCGCCGGGAGACATCCTCGTCCACGCGGGCGACCTCACGGCGTCGGGCACGAGGGGGGAGTTGAGACGCGCGCTGGACTGGCTGAAAGCCCAGCCTCACAGACACAAGATCGTCGTCGCCGGGAACCACGACCTGTGTCTCGATGAGAGCCTATCATCCTCGGGGATCGGGGGGAGGAGCCCGGTGGCTGGGCGCAGCCGAGATGAGAAAGCGGACGAATCCGCGGGAGGCCAAGACGACGACGATGACGACGAAGGGAACCCCCTGGACTGGGGCGACATCACCTACCTCAACCGCACCTCGACGACTCTCAGACTCCCTGGCCGGCCGCGCGGGATCCGCGTCTACGGCAGCCCCTACACCCCGCGCTACGGCGCCTGGGCGTTCCAGTACCCGCGGTCACCGGACGAGGACCCATGGGCCGGCGCCGTGCCCGCCTCGACCGACGTCCTCGTCACCCACGGCCCGCCTAAGGGCCACATGGATGACCCGCGTGGCGGCTGGGGCTGCGAGCTCCTCCTACGCGAGCTCTGGCGCGCCCGGCCGCGACTGCACGTCTTCGGTCACGTCCATTGCGGTCATGGGCGCGAGACCGTCGCCTTCGACCCACTGCAGGCGGCGTACGAGGACGTCGTGCTGCGCGAGGCCGTCGCCAGGGCCAGCGGCGACCCGACGGCGTGGGCTCGGGGCTGGGCGGCTCTGGGACAGTGTCTCGCAGCCTGGGTGCACGTATGGTGGGGTGGCGGCAGGAGGCGGCCGGGGGAGACGGTTCTTGTGAATGCTGCCGTTGTCGGGGGCATCAGGGACCGGCTGGTGAGGGAGGCTATTGTCGTTAAGATTTAGGTGCGGCGAGAGAGAGGCCCGGAGAATGGGGGTAGTGGTTGGCGTTCAGGGGTAAGGGGGAAAGAAAGTGTGCCATGTATTCCATACACTGCCTGAGAAGAAACCAAGCCGGCCGCTGCTGCTGCCCTGCTATATATACTTGTTTTCAGTCGCGGTTGTGGTGAAGGCTTGTGGGATTCCTTCGCAGCCAGGTAGTCTGCTGATGAAGTCGTGAGGCCGCCTCACAGGCCTGTTGACACATACAATCCAAACGAACAACGTAAGTCGAAATGACGAGGGGAATATGACCGTCATTAGACATTAGGGGCGCCGGCCAAATCAGTTCACTCAACGTCAAGTCACCACTCCGGCAAAGCCACTACACATACGAGGTTGACAAACATCCTTGGAGGGTATGCATATTTCCTTTCCGATGAGAGACTAGGTATTTGTGATATGGAACAGAACAAAAGGCAATCGACAACGACTACGCCGACAAAACACCACCCCTCTCCGCCGCCGGAAGACTGAAAAAAATATCTTTCCCGCCAGGAATTCCACAGAGAACTTCTTTTTTTTAGAAACCCAACTTTCCCCCAACTGATTCCTCGCCAATAAGAACAAGAGTTATGGAAACGTGATCGAGAATAGACTCGAGAGGTGAAAATAGCAGCGAGGCAAAGTCGACGGGATAAGAACATGAAACAGTGAGCCCTAGCTAGACCGTAGTCGGGCATGATATCGTACAAGTGGGTGGGGTTGTAGAAACATGAACAACATTCGTTGTCTTGATTAGCCTCTGTGCGTCTCGTTCAAAGAACGACAACTTGCCGCCCTGGCTTTCCCTCTTGCAAAGAGCGAGAAGCGCCTTCTTTGGGGGCGCGCGCATCACCACTTGTACGGCAGACAAAATGGTGACGTCGCAACCCCGTGCCCGTGCAGGTACTTGCCTGTCCCCCGCCCTCCGAATGGGCGTGGCCGAAAGGGGCGCAAATCCGGATGCCGAACGAGAACACCTTGAGGGATAGGCCGAAGATGGTTTCCGACCAGCTCCGAAAGACCAAATGCTTGCCGGACACCCGCGAATGAACAACCCTGAAGATCCCAGAGCCAGAAAGCCAAGCACTAAGACGCCGCCATGCTGCATAATGATGACATAAAAAAGGCATTACTACGCCTGCGTAACCGGACTCAAATTAGAGCAGAACCTGGACGGCCAGAGACAAGACCACAAGCTCATGCCGGGTTGCCCTTCATCCTCTTTGCCATCCGCGGCGTAGGCGGCTTGCCCTTGTTCTGGACCCCGTTGACTTGAGGACCGCCGGGAGTCGGCGCCTGGGAGCCATCCTCCTCCATCTTGACACCAGATGGGCGTCTTCGCTTGTTGGAGGCCGGGGACGTGTTTGCACTAGGCCCGCTGGAGCTGGTACCTTGCTGGCTCTGCTGCATCTGCATGCCGGGTGCCTGCATGTGACCCTGAGCAGGGCTGCCCTGGACATGAGGCGAGCCAGGAAGCTGCATATGCGGCTGTGCTGGGCTCGCGCCCATCGGGAACTGGCCGAAGCTGGGTGTCCTAGGGCCCTGAGGCATGGGCTGCCCATTCATGTTTGGCGGCGCCGCGTTAATCTGGCCGACATACTGCTCCAGGGCAGCGTAGGGGCCGAGGTTGGGGTGGGTGTGATAAAAGGCGAATAGAGGGTTCATTTGACCGATCACTTCAGCAATCTGCATGTCATCTTAGCACCGAAGATCCACACGCATGCATGGGAGAGAAGGAAGAGCTGTCACATACCTCAAGGAATTGGAAGACGGCTTCGGTAACCCCCATGCCCCTCTTCACTGCTGACTCCGGAAGATCCACCAGCGCTTCTGGCGGAGGATTTTGCGGGGACTTCATGGGACGGGCTTTACCCTTCTTGCTCATCTCCGGCGAAGCCTTACTGTCTTGGGAGTTGACCTTGTGCCACTCCTTGACCCAGTTGTGCACAGGCTTCGCCGCCTCGATGGCAGCCTTCCGCGAGATGTATTCTTCGTGGTTGCTGGTCAGGAACTCAAAGAGCTCGATTTTCTGCTCCGCATCAAAGTGCGCCCGGACGGTACCCGTCGCAACGAGCTGTGACAAGATTTAGATGCTGTTTTTAATAACGCGACGGAAACAGCGTTGACTTACGTGCGATCCGCTCTCGAACCAGTAGACGAGGCTCGACTTGGTGTTCTCGATCCAATGGCCATCACCGGGAAGCGGCCTGTCCGTGGTTCCCTTCTCCATAATCAACTGCATGTTCTTCACACCGCTGTCGAAGTGGGTGTGGAAATATCGCGGGAGGGCGGGGTATGTGATTTCGTATTGCTTGTCCGCCTGGTCTTCGACATCTGTGATATGTACCGAGTGGCGGAAAACGCCCTTTGTAGAGAAGAACTGGCCGACGAAGCTGTTCCAGTAGGACAGGTCGTCCTTGCCCTTGGAACCCTGTCGATCAGTTAGTGATCTATTCTAAACAGATGCCGCGAAGCTTGACTTACGGGAAAACCGCTCAAGTGCTCGCTGAACTGCATGAGTTTGAGCAGGCAGTGCCCCTTCATCTCTACTCTTCTTTGCTGCGCCATAGCCATGCTGTTGGCGACGGCAGCTTGGGCAGCGGCCTGCTGTGCAGGATTCATCTGTTGCGGTCCGGGTTGGGGAGCCATCTGAGGGGGTCCCTGAGGTTGGGCTTGGGCCTGAGGAGGCTGCGGCTGCTGATTCGGAGCAGGCCCAGGAGTCTGGGATGGCGTGGGTTGGCCGGCAGACTGAGGGTTGACGGGCTGAGCAGATTGCTGCTGCGGTGTTTGGTGCGGCGTCTGCTGAGGCTGCGGCTGGGGCTGTTGCGGTTGACCCTGAGGCTGACCCTGTTGCTGCTGCTGCTGATGCTGGGCCTGCTGCTGGGCTTGCTGCTGTTGCTGCTGTTGAGCCTGCTGCTGCTGAGCCTGCTGCTGGGCCTGCTGTTGTTGCTGTGCTTGCTGCTGCTGCTGTTGTTGCTGGGCCTGCATCGAAGCAGCCATTTGGGCCTGCTGGAGTTGCATGTGCTGAGGGTTCATCTGGACCGGCTGGCCCTGCTGCTGGCCCTGTTGCATCTGCTGGTTCTGCACGGCTTGGTGCTGCTGGAGCGCAATCTGTTGGGCGAGTATTGCCTGTGCCTGAGGGTTGTGTCCCTGCTACCAGCCCGAGTCAGCGTGCTTACTAGGGCGAATGTACAGAGACGTGATATTTACCGGTCGCATGCCCTGGCGCATTGCCGCAAGCTGAGCCGCGTTCATGGGGTTCATCTGCATGCCCATGGGCATTCCATTGACGCCGGCCATATTCGCGTTAAAGGCCTGCTGCGCCATGAGCGCCTGCCGTGCCTGTTGTTGCTGTTGGAATAACCGCTGCTGCGCGAGTTGGGTGGCATGCGCCATCGCGGCTGGGTTGTTGACTAGGCAAGTCCGCGTTAGTGGAGAGATACAGAACATCTAGACCGACAAGGGCCGACGTACAGTTACCGAACTGGTTCTGCTGGAACATTGGATTTTGGGCAGGATTGAGATGCTGCAGAGCGTGAGCGTTGGGACCACCGGCACCCGGCGGCATGCCGCCCATCAACTGGTTTGGATTAACCTGACCACCAGGCCCCGACACCGCCATATGCATCTGGTGAGGCATTCCTCCGCCCTGTGGGCCTTGCTGACCCGGGTTGTGAGGCATTCCCTGAGCCATGGGATGGCCGGGAACACCTGGATGTTGTTGCATGCCGGCAGGATGGCCTGCAAAAGACGGTCCCATACTCGTCATCATGTCTTCAGCGTGTCGATGATCCACAGCTTGGATATCGACGTTTCTGCCCTCCGCACTATCTCATGCGCCTGCGCCCTAGATGTGATGGATCTTTCAACCGTATCGGCAATCGGCCGCGACGTGACAGGGTAATTGTCGGGCGAGGTGGTGATGGCGCGACGCGAGAGCGATGAGGGTCGTGGGTTGCGAGACGCGGGAAGTGGTCTCAATCACGCGCGTGGGCGTTGCGGCGGTTTCGACTAGCGTTATCGATTGCGGCAGGAGTAGTCGTCGTTCTTGCGAAACAGCCGGGTCAACAGGTGAAGAGGGACCGCAAAGGCATCGATGATCGACGTGACGACAACGTGGATATTTTGGGTGGGGGAAGTCGGGATGCGACCATAAATGAAGAGAAAAGGAACTGAAAGGAGATGTCCGGGTGGGCAGGTGGTTGTTGTGTGGGTGCGACTAAAAAGGAGCCCGATGACGGGAGGAAAGCTGGCACCCGCAAAGGGACGTGGCGAGCGGATGGGGTAGAAGGCAAAGATGCGTTGGAGCGTCGAAGCGATTTCGAAGGGGGAAAAAAAAGGTTGGGAACGACGCGAGCCCCGAGAGTGTGTTTGTGCGTGTATATGTGTCGATGATCGCGCGATAGCGAAAGCGAGCGAACAAAGTGGGAATCCTTCGTGAGTTGGCCGACGTGCTTCAATCGACGTAGGTCGATGACATTCGGGACGGGTTGTTCGAATGCCCAATTTTTATTGCACACGTCGAGCGTGGGCGGACGAACGAACACAAGCCTTTCCGCGCCGCCTTGATTTGGGAAAAGCGGGAGAGGGAGATTTTGGGGGAGGGACGGTGGGAAGTGGGCGGGCGAGTCGTTGCGGTTGCAGGCTTGAGCAGGCTGGCAAAGACGCAAGCGAAGAACCCAAGGGGGGGGGAGGGGGGGGAACTGAGCGAGCTCTGAATACTAGCTGCACTCTCCGCAGGCGGGTTGCTGCTTTTACAGACTGCGATTAGGCCACAGAATGGGTGAGACTAATCTCGGGACCTAGATGCGACAAAGTACCTAGAATTGAAAGAGAGGCGGGTCTAGGGGTGTATGAGGGAGGATTTGGAGAGGGGAGGGGAGAGGGAGGGAGAGGGAGAGAGGCCGGCTTGATGTGGTGTTGCAGAGGAGGTTGCGGACGGTGAGGCGTCAAGTTGCGGCCAAATCCAAATCCTGAGGCGGTTCAAGAGACACAGGCAAGAGAAGAGGTAAGGTAAAGGTAGGTACAGAGAGCGTGAGGTGGGCGGGCGACCATGCCAGAATG
Organism: Colletotrichum shisoi; assembly: GCA_006783085.1. Taxonomy (NCBI): domain Eukaryota; kingdom Fungi; phylum Ascomycota; class Sordariomycetes; order Glomerellales; family Glomerellaceae; genus Colletotrichum; species Colletotrichum shisoi. The sequence continues at coordinate 11,633 of PUHP01000484.1, forward strand.
TCAGGCTGGAGCGCCGCCGGAAACCACCCTCTGCTTCGACTGGGGTATGGGGGCACCTACCGCTTTAGTGGAACATGTCATGTAATTACCAGATTCCAATGCATGGATATGCCGGATCGAACTGGCGGGAAGCTCCACATGAGATGCGGGATATTCACCTAAGCATCACGGGGGCGCTTCTATGCAACAAGCCAAGCTTCTTCAGCAATATCCGCCCAGGGGTGAAGCAGTGTCGCAGGATATCACCGAAGCGGGTGGCCAGAAGAGTCAGAGTCGCCTCGCCTTGCTGCATCTGCACCTCCGACTTTTTGACATGACGCGAGACCGTGATGGGCCACGGAAATGGCAGTGCTGGAATCGCGTCGAGCTGCCCATTCCCCCGCTAGGTTTTGCGTCTGTCAATGGCCAACACGTGTTCACCGAACGACCCGTGTACGTGTTGGTCTTTCTATCTTTCGTGCCCACGGCCCTCCTCCCCTTTGTCCACGTCTGGTGACATGAATCTTAGGGTGCCGGCCAATGAAATTCAAGTCGGCTTTCGAGAGGCGGGGATCGGACATCACGGCGATCATGTCCGACTAACCTTACAGTCACGTGGGGGCTTTCACTTTCCCGGACTTGACCTTCCTTGAAATAAGGTCACGTGCAGGATGGGCCGTGCAAAGTGAGACGGGAAAAAATCTTCCCAACTGTGTCTCCAATTTTTCCGTCGTGAGCCTCATCTATAAAATCTGTTCCTCCGCACGCCTGATCCTTTTCTCACCACCCTTCGATATCACCACATCTTGGCTCTCATCGACACTGAGGCAGCAGCGTCGTCTTCCCTTTCCAGTCGTTCGCCTTTTCGACGCTCAGCAGCTTCACTTCAAGCTCCCCGGGAAAGGCGACGTCCTGCTTTGTGTTTGGTGAAGAGCCGTGCTGCTGCTGCTATACGAAATTTTTGTTCGACTACTCACCACGACCAGCTTCCAGTTTTCTCCTCGTCAGGTAGGCCATTTCTGTCGCTGCTCTCCCCACACCTCTGAATGATGACACTCAAGAAACATTGTCTTCTTTTCCCAACCGAATCGACCATGAAGAAACCTAGTCTGTTCGGGTTCCCGTCATGGGAACCTGTTACTTGCCAGTATATTCTGTCTGACGCATCACCTTCACACTTCATCAGCATGAATTTGCCTGGGAACAATGCGCTGACCTGTGAACCAGATCCATCAAACTGTCCTAATGGGCCCCGCCAGTATAGTTTACAGCGCTCACTTTCATAATAAATCAATTCGAACGTTTTGTCTGCATGCCCCTGAATATTTGCCATGTGACAACTAATTATGCCCACCATCGCGTCAGTACTTTGCTTCATTTATCGGACACCAGTCGGTATTGCAGGCCTTGGATTACACTTGGTAAACGACAGCATTCTTATGCTAATCATTTGCCCGAAAAGAACTTATCCAGCGCATTCTCATCTGAGCGAACCTAACAACTGGAGTTGCAACGAATTAATGACAGGTAAACAAAGAAGCACGTACCTAGATGACTTCCAATACAATGCCAACCATGCCATTCACGTTGCATGAGTCTATCTAACGGGCGTCCAAGAACCGACGACGCCCTCCACACATTTGGCAGACAGCCAAAACACCTCGCTGTGATCGTTGACGTCCTGAAAGAGGGGTGCCAGCCTGTCTGGCACCCATAAAAACGCCGTTACGGAGGCCGTAGCCATGTACCGCGTTATTTTTACGTCGTCTAACAAGACTTGATAGGCAACCCCCCGAGGAAACAAACACCATCTTCCGTTTCCTTCCCAGTCATACCAGAGCTGCCACCTGCCGCCTCCACTACAGCATCTCTTCAAACAACGCGCAATCCTTCCCTGATAGACTCGGGGATCTCCCGCCGCCTGCCGCCAACAATACCCCTCCGGTTCCTCCCCGTCCGGCCCCTGCCGAGCCAGTTAAGCTTCAACAGACGGCAAAGCTCCTCCATGCGCCTGTTCCCCTCGTCACTGCCGTCGCCGGCCACGCCGCCGATGCTGGCGAGGATGCTCATGCACTGCAGCATGCGCCCGACCATCTCGGTGACTTGCTTAGAGTCCTCGACGTTCTGCTCGCGTGTGAACGGCCGCAGCTGCCCATCGCTCCCGCCGCTGGCGTAGCTGACATTGCTGAGGCCACGGCTGCGTCCGCCGCCACCGCCGCCACCACCGCCACCGCCTCCCGCGCTGCCGTCGCCTAGGAGCGTCGTCGCATTGGAGTTGTAACTCGCAACGGAGGGGTCCAGGCTCATGGCTGTGCCCGGGCGCATCATGTTCATGGTGTCTGCCGGGCTAGAAGAGAGCGCCGGGTCTGGCAGCGGGGAGGCGAGGGCTAGGGAGGCGAACGAGGAAGGGAGGAATTCGAGAGATAGTCGGGAGAAGATGGCCTTGAGTGAGTCGTATCGGGGGAGGATGACGATGTCGCGATATGCTGTGAGGACAATGCGGCGTACATCGAGAACGGCAGAAGCGGGACTGACATACGGTGCGCTATCGGAAGACGGTGCCTTGATGCCACCCCAGAAGTCGCGGGCTTGGTCGGGATTCATGAGCACGCCGCAGCCCGAGAACTCTAGGTCTAGGGGTAGGAAGACGGCCTGCATGTAGGGCAGGATGGAGGTGTAGGTGATGAGCCACATCTCGACGAGAGCCGGAATGACCTTGTCCTCTTGCGTACGCCTGAGGGTCATGTCCAAGGACGCGAAGCCGGTCGCGAGAAGCTCGCGCAAGTCCTCCAGGATGATGTTGGGTGACCTGCGCTGAATACAATACTGTATGTGTAAAGCGACTAATCGGTTGAAGTCCTCCACGGGCTGTCGCAAATCCTCGCCTTCGAATATGACGAGCATCTTCGCCTTCAAGTACGGCCAGGCATCGTCGAGCGCCATGCTGTTGAGGCCGTACTTGCCTGCGTCGATTGGTTCGGAGAGATACGACGACTGGTGCGTCAGGCTCGGTAGGCTGCTCGGCCCTGGCCATTCTGACGGGAGCGAGCTTGACTCGACGTTGAGGTTGCTGCTCTCCTTTTCAGTCTTCTTGTCCCGCCGCGCCTTGCCAAACGACGTTGCAGTCGGGGCCGGACTAGGGGGTAAGTTGAAACTGTACAAACTTGAGGGGGCACTGGGGTCTGTGGGTTTTGAGTTGCTCGATGCGGAAGACAGCGGAAGATGGTAGTCATCCTTGAGCTTGTGCTTTTGTCGCGACAGGAAATGATGCTTCTTTTCCTTTTCCTTGCTCTCCTTCTCCATGGTGGGCGTTTCGGGCACCGCGCGGATGGTGGCTGAGGACGAGTTGTTCAGGTTGTAGATTGACTGGCCGCTGGTGTCGATTAGACTAGTCGTGCTGAAGTTTCCTCGCTGCAACGAAGCGAGCGCGCTGCCGATCTTGCTCGGGCTAGGGAGTGGTTTGTCCTTGGGGTCGCCCTTGGTGCCGATCTTGACTGGGCGTGAGAACAGCTTGACCTTTGACTTTTCTGGCTTCACCGGTTTCGGATCCGGGATCAGCTGGGGTGGAGGTTGACCGGGATTGTGTAGCTGCTGCTGCTGCTGCTGCGGCAAGCCTGGTGAAGTCTGGCCCGATCGCGGGAAGGCTGCGATCGCGGCTGCGCTCGCGGCCGAGGTCGCGGCCGAGGTCGCGGCGGCCGAATGACTTCCCAAAAGACCTTTGTGGTATCCCTGGGTCCCAAAAGCGTTCTCTCGTGGACCGCTTGCCTCGGTGAGGCTTAGCATAGGCGGGCTGAGTGGGCCCTTTCCGTTGCTCCCCCTCCTTACGTTGTCACCGTCACCGTTGGCTGGGCTCGGGACGGTCTGCGACCGCTGCCGGACGTGCAGCAGCTGCTGGTGCTGTTGTTGCTGCTGGCTAGTCTGGTGCTGAAAGGCAGCCTGCGCCGCGATGTGGCTTGCCGAAAGGGCGGGGCTTGGGTGGTGATGCTGATGTTGGTTTGTGGAAGACGAGTTGGCGGACGGGTGCGACATGCCCACTTGGGACAGGTTCGATGTGCTCGTCGAGGGCAGTGTCGAGTCGAATAGACCGGGTGTCTGGCTATGTTTCCTCGAGTGGCCTTTGGTGAAAGGGCTCGCCGTACGGGCAGCAGTCGCAGGACTCGCGCTCAAGCTCAGATCGTTTCCTCCTCCCGAGCCGTAACCCGATGGGCCTCCAGGCGTGGTTCCCGACCTCTGAGCAGTCGGGCGCGAGAAGTTCTGCAGGCTCGCGGTACTAGAGTTGGCCTGGGAGAACTGAGCATAGATTGGGGTTCCTGAAGAAGGTTGTGTGGGCGCGCTCGGTGCGTGAGTTCGCGGCTTGACGAAATTGATCGAGAGACTCTCTTCGCTCGACGACGACTCGGTACGGGCGGGCGGTCGTGGACGTTGTGGTGACGGTGCATTGGAAGCTGTCGAGCCCGGGAGAGGGCTAAAGCTGCCCGGCGCTCGGGGCGGGGGTCGTGCTGGTTGCATTGTCGTGGGTGTGTTAGGGGTCTGTTACATCTTGGAGCTTCGGACGAATCGAGATCGGGTGAAGGTCTGTCTCTGTGAATGGGCTGTTTGTTCTATTCCGTGGAAGGGACACGGTCGGTGAGGGCAAGGGTGCTAGTAGCAGCAGGTGTTGAGAGGTTTCGTCCGGCTGGTATCAAGGAGGCCGCCTCGAAAATGTGGGGGGGGGGGTCGAATATCTTGAGGAAAGTTGAGAGAGTCGATGTGTTGGAGAGAGAATAGTGGGTGGTTATGAGAAAGGGAAGGAAGTGGATTGCGCCTCCAGGGCTGACCGAGTGAGGTAAACTTGACGAGTATCAATGCCTACCCCCGGCTGGCCCCTCGCAGTCTACCTTGCACACATGCACATAATATGCACTACATAATACCAGGTATCTAGTATCTCCCCATCTATCCATCAATCTGCAGCCGCAATTGACCCAATGTGACATTCAGTGGATGCGGGTTGTCTGCCTCGTACTCTGTGTATGGACTACGAAGGTATATTGACTTGAAGGAGTCGGGGATGTTCGCGCGGTGAGTCGTTAAGGTTAAGTCACCACCCATCAACGCCCCTTTTCAGACTTCTAAAGGTGACCACGCGCCTTGAACCGACAGAGAACATCCCGTCTCAAGTGCCCTCAGGCTCCTGAGATTGATTTCAGCGAGTTCAACCATCCCCTTCCCCTCCACGCCCGTACATCGCACACGCTACCCAGAGGGCCACAGTATTGTTCCGCTAAAGATGAGACTCCGAACAGCTGCGGGGTTACGCCAGTGACCACAACCCCCTGCCCACTGGCCGGCCAGGGTCGCAACCCGCGGCGCGCCAGTGGGCACAAGGGGCTGGCGGGCCGGTCAGCTGGAATGGAGGGGCGCGATCGCTCTCTTTCAGGCCAAAAACCTGCCGAGCCACACCGCACCCATCGATTTTCGTCATAATTCTCATCCCCCGCTTCCTCTCTTTGAACGAACGAAGCGTACAACGGCCATCGAGCGTACGAAGTCAACAAGCCCACGCCTCTCTGTCCTCCCTCTGGCCTACGAAACACCTGATGGACATAGAGATCATGACAACCACCAACAACGGTACCGCTGCTTCGGCTCCGGTCTTCCACTTTTCCGCCACCTACAAATCTCCCACCAACGAGCCCTTCACCTTTTCCGAGTCCCTCACTGCTCCGCCAACCTCCGGCGCCGGCGACAAGGCCGCCTACCTCAACGCCCTGCGCAACTCCATCAACGCAGCCCAGGACAACATTAACAGGGAGCTCACCGCACGCATGGAGGAGGACAGAGCCAACGACGCCGCCAAGTCTGCCGTCGACGACGCACTCGAGGAGGAAAACTACGGCGAGGAGGCACCTCCCAACGAAGATTGAGCGACAAAACCCGATATCTCTCTTCAGCACAATCGTACATTTTTGTCACCTATATACGGGGGTATTGCTGTACCATGTCGCTGCTCCATACCCAGGCTATGCAATTACCAATATGTACCAAGAAAGCCCAACACCGACACCCCACCCCGAAATGAAGACACCGCCACCCTGGTTCACGAAAATCTCCGAGCCCAGCTCCCCGCTCGCGAGCTGTGTGGTCTCTGGGACGATGCCTTGTTGAGACAAGCGTAGTGGACGACATTGTTATCTGGCAGGACCGACACCACGCTACCGCCCAGTCTCTTGTGGCACACGCCGCAGAGGCGCTCCTCCGTAATGACCACCCTTCTGTTGCGACCACCCTGCCCGCCAGGGATGCTATCGCCAAGAAGTAGCAGCGCTTGTGTCGACACCAACTCCGTGTCTCGTAGCCGGGCCACGATGCGCGATTCGTTCACTACGCTGTTAGCAGACCGAATCCTGCCACGGAAGTATGACTCAAGATCGCGGACAGGGAGATCGTCGGGAATCAGAGACAGCGTCGAAGCTGCCGGTAGACGTGATCCGTGTCTCGAAAGTAGCTCGAGGGCCGGGTCGTGCGCTGGTTTGTGGGGTGGTGGAGGTGTAAGGTATAACGAGAGAAGCGTGTGGTAGATGGACGGAGATGCGTCTTCGGCGTCGCCCGCCGACGAGGGTCGTCGTGACCGATCCGGGGATGAAGGTCTGGAATCCTTCGACTTGTGCACCTGATTGCAGTACCTACACAGGTTAGCGCTCACGTGCAGCTTCTCAAGAGAATCAAACCCACTCCTCTGCTTTCGCATAATTCTTCATCTTGAACACGTATATCTCTAGAGCTTGTTTGTGCGAGCCCATGCTACTCAGCACAATGGCCTGAGCCTCGTAAAAGGCGGGATCTGCCCAAGGTCAGCTAATGTAGATGATAACCATGAGGACGGGAATACCATACCATCCCGCGGAATAAGGCTAAATGCCTTGATAAGGCTGTACTGGCTGCTGGTCTTGAGGAACTGCACGAAGCGGTCCATCGCCGCGTCCCAATCGTCATTTCGCTTCTTGTCTTTCAACTGCTTGATGAATAGCTCGACCAGACGATTGTGAAAGTCCGGTGTTGATTCGTCGAGCTCAATGATGATGTGCTCCAGATATTGAACTTCGAGACTTGGATCAATCCCTCCCAGGAAGCGCGCAACCCGAGCTCGAGGCAATGTCTCGGCGTTCTCGGAATCGGCAATGAATACCTCCATAGCCAATTTCGAGTCTGCTCTGAGAACCCATTCCGAGTACTGCAAAATGAGATCGATCTCGGACGGTGGCAGCGTCTGCAGATAGGTCACAGTCCGTTGAGGCCCGTGTAGGCCTGGCGCGGCTTCGTCGGGTTCCTCGGCGGTCCCGAAGCGCTTGAGGAGCTCCAGTGCCTGGGAATGAAGCTTCTTGCCACTGAAAAAGTCTACCAACTCATTGTATCGGCTGTGAGCGAGCAGCGCTTCGTTCACAACGTCCGGGTCGCAGAAGTTCGGAAGTCGGAAAAGGGGGCCGGCCAGAGAAGGGCTGGTCATCATGTAGCTTCGGAATAAAGCTGTGTCGACAATTCTTGATGTTCTTCGAATCTCCCCCTCCAGCTGGCTGCTTGATTCTTCGACGTGCGGCCCTGACATGAAACTTTTCATTGCCTCCTCGGTAGACCCGTTAGTATCAGATCGCTTCAGCTTGCCGGTACTTGGGTCAATGACCCGTTGCAAGCGCGTCCTTGTTCCAACGAGATAGCCAGCCAAAGATCTGACGGCGTCCCGAAGGTCATCCCCTTCCAAGGGCTGGTTGTTCCCGGGCCCGTTTCGGCTGCTGCCTGTTTCCTCGACATCTATCGTGTCCTTCTTGGACATGATCGAGGCAGCGCCCGACTGCACTGGCTTTCGGTGTCCCATGAACAGCTTGGCAAAGCCAACGCCCCCTTTCGCAGGTGACGTAGGTGTGTCTTCCTTGGCGGACTTCTCTCCGTTTGCCTTCTCATGATGTTCTTCCTCGCCCTCTTTTTCGTCACTGCCGGATTCTTCTGGCTGTGCGCCATGCGCCCAACCGGACATCTCTCCAGCAATGGAAGGCGGGAAAAGCTTCAACACTCGCTCGGGCGGTGCATGAACGTCATCTTCGTTGAAGAGGTCCATGGAGTCGTAAAACCTGTTTTGCCTGAAAAGAGTCTCGGCCTTCAACATCTTGACTTCTCGGAGAGTCTCTTTCTTGTTCTGCAGCAGAGCGTCCTCCAACATGTTCAGAATGCTAACGGCCTCGTCGAATTTGCCCTTCTCCACTAGTTCGTCGATTTGCGCGTCGTAGTCAGTAGCGCCCATCTTCCACACGCATCGGTCGCTAGAGATGTGAAACCCTTTGCCCGCATGAGCAAGACTGAGGTTGGGGGGCGGGAAGTGAAGTTGCGCCGCGCCAGGGAGCGGAATAGTCTGTAGCAGGTGCAGAGTGTCTGGATTTCTGACTTCCAGAGAGCCTTTAGACGGAGGTTGCAATGCTAGGATGTAAGGGTACGAGTATCCGATTTGTTCCGGAGCCGATTGCCATGGAATCTGTCGTTTTTCGACGGGCTTACCTTCATCGGTGATAAACATGGAGTTGATATCCTTGGCAAGTAGCAGCTCTCCTTCTGCCAACTTTGCAGCAAGCGGCTTGGGCATGTAACCTCCGAGACCCATGTAGCCCATGCCTGCACTGCTGACAGCTCCAAACCGACTGGCTTGCCCGCCCGATGCTGCAGGACCGGGGCTGTTGATATCTTCGACCTCGTGTGTAACCACGTCAACCATGACGTATCCGGAGTTCATTCCGCAGACGACCTTTGTCGCACTGGCCCAGGTCACGGTTCGTATCGATTCCGGCAGGGTAACCTCACCCACGTCAGTGCCCAACTCGCTCTCGTGCCAACTCCACAGTAGCAGGCGGCGACGAACTGCCACCGCCAGGCGACTGATAATCTCTGGTATTCCTGTGGCTGCATCCTTGACGATGTTTGATGTCACGGCGAAGCAAGTTGCGTTCTTTGTTCGTGATAGAGTTTCGAGGGGCTCATAGGTTCCGAGATCGTGCAGCGATACGTAATAGTTCGACAGCGAGACAAGTGTGTTGGCTTCTTTGATGACTGCAAGCTGATCGATTGCTCTGTTCGAAAACTTTTCGATTTCGCGAAGCAGATCTGTAGGTTTCTTGGGCTGTTGGGTCGGCTCAGGGTCGTCGGTCGCCTTCGGTGGGCTCGTCGCGGTCAGTTGAAAGCCATTGGCCTTGGTCGGTGACGAAGACGGTAGCTCATTCACTCGATAGATACGAAGGACACCATTGTTGAGGCCGACGAACACACGATCGCCTGGGGCAACCCGTTAGCTGAAGCTGTCTATGTGGGTGTTGGCGGTTTGGGGAAGCGCACCATGCGCGAGGATTGTCTCAATCTTGGACTTTACCCCCGGCTTTAGCTCGATGATCGGCCGAGCTGTAAATGCGGAAAGCATGGCGGCTGCCAGCCCGCGAGGCGAATACGTGATCCGTTCAGCAAGCCCTCATAAGAAGGGAGGTTCGAATGTAGTGTGTCAGAATCGTTACAGTACAGGTAGAGAAGATGCGATCATGACAGCGCGTGTTGTTGAGCTTCGAGCGTCGGTTCGGGCATGGCTGGGCGAAGATGCGCCCCCCCAGGCGGTACGTCAGGACGAACTCCCCACAAGGGAGCCGATGACCTCTTTTCTTTCCCAATGGGGACTAACGCCTTCTGACTTTCTTCACTACCTACCACTTGGGGCAGGCAGGCAGACTAGAAACAGAAGCTGATTAATAGCTGGTGGAACAGGAATTGAGGTACAGCACTTACTTAGGTAGTCGTGTGTGAAACCTGAGGCCGCAGCGTCCCAGCTAGGTTAGTCAGCATCGCTGCTCTCGCTCAGGCTCGTGCCAGGATACAAATAACCTCAATCACACCTCCCCGAGGACGCATCCGACTGTCCACTCCAATTGGAACACTGCCTCGTCATTCCTCCATATTGTCAAGTTTACGCGACTTTAACCATGGATGGGGACTCGGCCACCGCCGCCAGGAGACGGGATAAGTGCTGATTCAGGGAAATGACCCGGCTCCTGGCCTCCTTCACGACATCCAGGCGCCTGTCACTCGTACGTATCAGTTCGGTCCTGTTTCCTCTACTACTAGAAGCTGACTGCCCAAGCTGGTTATAAAATCGCGCAATCGCCCGCATTGGTGCCCTCCCTACTTCCTACTACGCGACACTCTCGTTACCTAGCTTTCTTAGCGAATGCTCTTTATCTCAATTCAGAACTCTTTAGAGCAGCTACAATGCCACCAAGGAAGAGCGCCGACGAGTTTTTTCGCCGCGGAAGAGAGAAAGGCTCTGAACAGTGCAAGGAGGGGATTAATGATTCTGTTGTACTCAAGCAGCCAACAGACAAATTGCTAAATGGATATAGGCGTATGGTTTACTTCTGGAATCAGTACGTTCGCCTGGGCCCTGTTCTTAGTAGCGGCCTTGTTAACAATACGTTCTCTCTAGGTACGCGATACACCACGCTGAAGTCAACCCAAGCCCATACGACCTGGACTGGTTAAAAGATTTCATGAAAGACATTGCATTTAGCATTGATGGTGCAGAAGACGACCCAAACCCTGCACAAGGAACTGTAATGGTGTATTGGAAGCAGTTTACTGCCGGCTGGCGCCGTGAACATGATCCTATTCCTGGGAACATTACCCTTTCCGTAAGAAACGTATGTTAATCAAGTCATCACAACCCACCACTTTGGGGAATCGAGACAGAATGTTATATTTCTGATAGAGGAGTATTAACCGTCCTCCTCGAAGTCGAATCTTGCTGGACTTCAATTAGCAGGCCAAGAGAAAAGCTTATGGGGAACCTCTAATGACGCCTTTTTGGCCTATAGCCCCAGACAGTATAGCCGCGATGCTTTTCACGCAAAGTCCAAACGTCTCCATTCTTATCCCAATCATCTTTCTCAGTTTTGACCTTATCACTGTGCCCTTTCCATACAAACTTATAGCCATCACCTTTCTCCCTTCTCTCAATCACTACCATCTTGCTCTTTTCCTTTTTCCGGCGAGAGACCTCAGGCGAGGGACCAGTCGAGGGCCCAGCCGAGGGCCCAGCTTCAGACTCCATCTCAGGAGCGGCCGAGGGCCCGGCTTCAACATCCGTCTCAGGATCAGCTGAAGAATAGTCTCTCTCTATTGCCTGCCCTTGTGAATCCTCCAGATCGTTGGCTGATTGCTCCGCAAATGAAGGATCAAAGCTGGCCGTGGTGTCTTGTTCGTTCTGGGTTGGCTGATTCTCGTCGTGTAGGTCGGCAGTCAGGTCTTGGTAGTAGGAGTATTGGTCATCGCCAAGTATCTCAGCGTTTAGGTTCTCCGGATTGGTGGAGTGTTGGTCCTCATCAGAGCCAGGATTCACGATGGTCGCGCCTGAGGGAATACTTCTTGCTTTGAGCCCAGAGGTGTTGTGGGTAAATCGGTGGCGACCCTGTTGACTACAACTGTTGAGTGGAGGATAACTGCTGTCAATATGGGCAACTCCTCCAGCGGCCATTAAACAGAGACAAAACAAAGGCATCTTGACGGTAAGTTTTCGGCTTCCTGCAGTCTCCCATGCGAACAATGCGTATTCCGGGTCTTGATATTCTACGTTCAAGCTGTTATCGGTGTAAGACTGGGCGCCAAAAGAGTCGAGAGACATGGAATCCATGATGGACGATAGGTCCGTTCCTCCTGTAGCGACCCTTTGATGTGATGACTGTGAAACTCGGATTGGACGAGAAGATGCGGATCCCAATCCAATATTCTCTTTGGAAAACCGTAGAACAACAAGATACTGATCAGTAATGATGTAACCGTAGCGGCAAGCTGAGTATGCTGAGTACGTGCTGACTTGAGAGACAGGTAGGGCCCATTGGGTTCTCTCACTTGCGTTCTGTGACTCTTCCATCCAGGGGTGCCATTTTGCTGATAATTTTGTGTCACCAGGTAGAAGATTGTGGTATTTCTCATTGAACCTTCTCGGAGTAACAAGACCCCAGTCTGGCACGCCAAATCCAACACACCAGCTGCCAGGACTTATATGGAACATTTCGGGGCGAGTAACATGTGCCAGTGCTCGATTGATGATCGGGAATACGAACTTTTGTAAAAAATAGTTAAGGGTGAGTTCATCCCGTATATCGTGGTCGAGTCTGGTCCCTTCGTCAGCAACTGGTGGGCGATTCCACGACACCGACAGCTGCTGGTGGAAAATGTTGGTGAGATTTTCGTATGTGAAATCTGTCCATGGCCGCCATGATCCGACACTTATCCAGCCTTGGCCGGTTGTGTTTGATCCTCCGATGACAGAGCTAGCATCAAGCCATGGGTTCGGCTTCTGAAGCACGTCGAGGATTCTTTGAGCCATGGCTGACGGGGGTCGAGAGTGAATTACAAGATAGTTGCTAGGTGAACAGATTGTTTAAGTAATACCTCTTTATAATCCATAAAGAAAACAGGAAACAATGCTAGCTATGTTAGATGCAGTCCTTTATAGTTGTCATTGTTGTTAAGTTAGAAGTCACAGGCACAGTCCGTATTACAATAGAGCAATCACCCATGTCCCTCATGTCCCTCGTGTCCCTCATATCCCTCCCTCATGTCCTATATGTCCCTCCCTTATGTCCCTTATGTCCCTCGTGTCCCTCATGTCCCGCATGTCCCGCATGTCCCGCATGTCCCGCATGTCCCGCATGTCCCACATGTCCCTCGTGTCCCTCGTGTCCCTCGTGTCCCTCGTGTCCCTCGTGTCCCTCGTGTCCC
>PUHP01000485.1:525-23900 GCA_006783085.1 Colletotrichum shisoi
GCTAACTATTAATTATAATAGTAGGGGTAGTAGGCTAGGGGGTTTCTCCCTAGGAAAAGGCAATATAGTTGTTATCTATCTTAGTAACTTAGTATTGTTAGTTATTAAGGTTATTAAGGTTATTAAGAATTCTAATAATTATATATTAATTAAGACTTCTTAGGTAGGCCTTTAAAATAGTAAAAATAGACCTTCCTAATAAGTACAATAAAGCCGCTATTATAATTAAGGTAGTCTTTATAATTAAAGTAAGTCCTCGCCGCGTAATCAACTATAGCCTTAGGTAGAGGTTATTAAGGACCTACTTTAATCTTAGTTAGAAATGTTAGTAAATATTTGTTATTACCTAATCTACAAATGTCCTTAGACCTACAGCTCCAAAGGTACTAATTAGACTAAAATTACAACCCTAAACTGAATAGCCTAGTACAGAATAATCAACCTATATAATTAAATAAGTCCCTTAGGCGCTTCTTACTCTAACTTAATCCTCGCGTTTGTAGACTATAATAATAAGTCCTATAATTTTAAATTTTATATTTATCTTATTTAACTAACTTATTACTACTACTACTTAATTAGCTAGGCTGTTGCTTTTTATCTTCTAATTTACTTTTGTCTTAGTAGTTTTTAGGGTCTACTACATTCCCTCTTATTAAATCGCTTCTATTGCTTATCTCTATTACTTGTTGTCTTCTGATCTGCTTTTGTCTTAGTAGTTTTCAAGGTCTACTACATTCCCTCTTGTTAAATTGCTTCTATTACTTGTCTCTGTTGCTTGTTGTCTTCTAATCTGCTTTTGTCTTAGTAGTTTTCAGGGTCTACTACATTCCCTCTTGTTAAATTACTTCTATTACTTGTCTCTGTTGCTTGTTATCTTCTAATTTACTTTTGTCTTAGTAGTTTTCAGGGTCTACTACATTCCCTCTTGTTAAATTACTTCTATTGCTTATCTCTGTTACTTGTTGTCTTTTGTTACTTTAATAAGGCTTTTACTACTTACTTTAGCCTTAATTAGTTATTTTGTTCTTCTTTAATTACTTAAATTTATTACTACTCTATAGTTAAAACCTTTTAACTAAATAAATTACTTACCTATACTATTTATTTACTTTATTACTTATTNAGATTTCTAGAAGGGGAGACTATTAAAAGAGGTGTAGTAAAAGGATAGCTAGAGCGGCGCGGTGACTAGGACTAATTACTACAACACACTAAAGCCAACGTAAGATACCCCTCTAATTAATATAAGAGCTATCCTGATTAGAGGTCTAGAAAGCCTTAATTAGGGGTTTACTTGTCTAGTTAATAAGGAGGGAGAATGCTCCTAGATGTCTCACGTAACTGCGTTTGAAAGTAAATTATAAGTGAAAGGCTCTAGTTCGATCTGAGGGATCTATAGTCTTAATTAAAAGGGGAGGATGTGTTGTTGTTTCTTGTCTGATCGGTGGGAAGTCTAGCTAAGTCTATATATGCTTCGATCAAGCATAACCACGTGATCAGGGAGCCTAGACACTGGTCATGCCCCGTTTCACTAGCTCTTCCTCCGAAGTCGAGCTTCTAGAGCCGAACGGCTTGCTTTGGGCGAGGGTCCTCATGGGATACAGCTAGCGCATCTCTGAGATATCACTCCTCGGAACACGAGGTTGACCGTCGAGTTACGCCATCCTGTTTCCAGAGCTATACCTTTCACGCCTCGGATTGCCTGGATAACAGAGCGTTCAGGTTACAGTGATTCGGGCACTATCTCCCGAGAGATGTCGTCTGTCGAGCATCGACAAAGGCCATTCTTTGGTATGTGGTCCTGTCCTTTCCTGGTCTCGGCCCCTTTTCTTCCATTCAAACGCTTCTCTAATTGTGTCACCAGGGGGATTTGGTTTGTTGTGTCGTCATCATCCGGTTTCATGATGGGTTATAGTTTAGATTGCAAGAGACGGGAGCCAGACGGGGCCTCCAGTCTCCGATCAAGCCTCGAGAAACAGAACCATCCAAGATGACGTGAACGCTCACTTGTATGGGTGGCATCTCTGCAATAAACTATTCTGGGTGCCTGTTAACTCTTGTTCGACCTCAGAAGACCCCAAGCCCACGTTAACAGACCATCCCATAGCACAACGGTCGACTCCTCCCCAGATAGACAGCTAAAGAAAACCGGCCCAGGTGCGTCGACCAATTTCGACAACGCCGACAGGCTGTCTCGGGCAGTTCTATCCATCGCTTTCTGACGGTCTTCTACATAATATCTTGCCAGTGTCAGGCAAAGTCACAGGTCTCCGATAGTTCAACGTCCTTGGCTCAGATACATCTGCGCCTTTTGCCCCCCAGCGATGGGGAACACCCGAATCTGGCATTGGTCTGAGATATGACATGTGAGTGTGTATATCCAAGCGCCAGTCGCACCAGAACAGAATGGACCGCCTCGAGCGACCCCGTAGATGTGAACCACCAGCTTCACGACAGCCCCGAAGCAGGCCAAGGCAACTCGAAGAACATACGCCCTCCCGAGATATTGAGGATCACGTCACATCCCAACCGCGAATCAGACCGGGATATCAATCGTATGGCGGCCAGGGAATCAATGCCCAGACGCAGCACAGTAGATCACTGGCTTCCACCCCGGAGACCCAACCCCCTCAAAGGCACTTCCGCAACGTGGCCAACGTCTCCAGGACGACCAAGACAACAACGTGGGTTCTCCACCTACCTACCTAGAGAACTCCCACCGTCAGGCCACAGGTCTGCGTCTCTCACCTCCCTCCCTCCCTCCCTTCCTACATCAGACCCAATATATCAAACCCCCTCCTTCATCTCCACAAACCATCTCCCTGTCATCCTCTACCAACCACGCGAGCGCCGTTGAAAGTTTGATGGGAGGACGGCAAGACACCATTTTTCTTGTGTCTCGGACCCCGAAAGTCGACTCACATGAAAAGAGGAGCGAAACAAAGATGTGCCGTGCGGTCACGTCGCGTGGGAAATGCAGGCAACTCCTCCCGTCTTTCTCGAGGCGTCTCGAGTGTCGTCCCGGCATCGAATGCCAGGTGCTTCTGCGTGACCCCTACCTCACAAGAGACATGGGCAAGGAGAGGGTTCTTCCAGGGTCCGTCTGCTCTTCATCTGTGTTCACCACCACCTGATCTCTGACTTCCTCCTAGGAACTACCGAGATCCCCCCTTATTTTGCGGGCTCGACATCCTTGTATTGTGGAATGGCCTGATACTTGCCGCGATTCTGACGCCAGATTTCTCGATCAATCTAGTGCGGATTAGCGCCTGGGAGTACGGCCGTCGTCACAATAGTACGTCCGCGAATCGTCGGGAAGCCAGCCGCACCGATCTAACCACACGTCCTGTCAACCTTGGGTTATCGCCGCCAATACCGCCCCTACGACGACGACGAGTCGACGAGTAACCACGGTTCCGGAAGCAGAAAGCAGCATGCGGCCGCATCGGCACAGCTTACCTGCGCCGATGGGGAGACAACATGTGCATCCAGCTCAACCAAATTCGGCCGCGCCGCGTTGCATTTCCCGGGAGCTGCACGGCCAGCTTCCGGTATCAGTCCCACACCAACATCTCCCTCAATCCAACCAGACTACGTCCCTGTCTGCGATCCCACGTTGGAAGGGGGCGCCATCTTGGACAACAACAGCATCCTGCACCCCCTTGCATCGTCGGATCTGCGTCTCGAACGAGACTGGCGCCGACACCGACATCATCATCATCAAACCAAGAGGCGACTTTTCTTCCTCAACCCCTTGGGGGCCAGTCCTCGAGTATGTTCGGAATGGCCAAGCATTCGTGCCCTGCTGCAGTAACAAGCTTATTTAGCAGAAACACGACGGTGTCTCGATCTCTCTCTCCCCAGGGGCTTGTCTAAGCAGGTGGCCTAGCGAACGGGATGCCCGTGGCGAAGCAAGTAGCTTTCCAGAGCCGAGTCAGCTTGCTTGAGATCGCAGGATGGTTCAAATGACCGCACGAAGGGGGCCGCCACCCGTACGTCAGGGAAAGATACAGATAGATCCATACAATATGCCGAGTACCGCGACGTTCGGTTGCGATTGGTGGTGGGGAAAAGGGAGCGTACGTAGCTCGCTGCAAAGGAGCGGATAGCCTACGGCCGATGTGATTGTCCTACGATGCAGCACGGATGGCTGCATCTGCAGCTAGGCGTGGCCCTAAGCCTTCTATGGCCACAACGGCGCAGATGAGGAGTAGGACAAGTATACGCTTGGGAACCGAGCTTACGCTGCGCGCGCTCTGGACACATCTGTATACATGATGCCGCTGCGCGACGCGATTAGATGTTACTGCCGCCCGCAAGGGCCCGAGGAAGTTTGGACGACGGATCCGCGGCAGTGCGTAACGAAACCGAAGACTAGACGGAGCTTAGAACTTGTCTAATATGCCCGTTTGAAATATACTTCTCTACCCGAGTGACACATCAAGCGCGCGGAGAAGAGGCCACAAGTCAGGACCCCGTCGGCGTCAAATGGGAGCCTCGGACGCTCGATCCACCTGTGCATGCATGGTTGGCAGTGAGTTATTGACGCAAAACGTCGATGAAGGGACATAAGGAACGGCAACGGGCAGGACACGGCGAGCAGCAACTTGTCAAGCAGCCAGCCGCCTTCGCGAATGCGATGTCCCCTACCGCATAGTCAGATCGAAGCCCGACAGACTGGCGAATTGTTCTTCAGCCAAACCGTCTAGATATCGAATCATTGTTCCGATCACCATGCTGTGCTATGAAAACCTTTTGACACGGACGTGGCTAGCTCTGGACTCTGCGTGGGGGGGAGGGGGGTGATATTGCTTTTTCTCCTTCGCTGGTTGCCTGGTGCAACCCCTCCAGTATGCAAGTCTCGAATCAAGTCTGCCAAAGCTGCGAGTCTAGAAATACTGTAGATGTACAAGGATAGGCTCGTGGCAATTTCGATACGAGCCTGCAGCAACCAAGTGACTCTCACATCGCTCACTATGTATCCATCCGCAGCTCAGCAGCGAAAGGAAAGCCCGACCGTCAACCAGCGGCCGCGACTCGGCCGTGGCAGGCTTAGTATATGTCCCTCGAGTTACGTGTGACTGGAACCAACCAAGTCTCTGAGAAGCGACCTCATAGCGCGGAACATCGTGCTCAGGTCTCGTTGATTTCGAACAAACGCAAGAAACCGACCAAATGAAGACACACCTGGTTGGTTGCCCTGATGGGACTCTTGTGAGGGGAGCAGGGGAAAAGATTACAAGAAGCTCAAGCGACAGCACTGTGTTCCAGCGATCGGAAAGAAATCCCAAGCCGGTCCATCCGACGTCTCTGGAGGAAGCGGAAGGAGGTCTCGGGGGGTAGGGAGTACCTTTGAACGGAAAAGCAACAAGTTGAGACTGTGGCGCAACCTCGCCTGAAGACGCCGACTTGGCTGGCGTTCGTCCACTGGGAAGAGGGCTACCCCCAAAAGAAAAGAAATGTAAGCCGCGGCCAACCACCGCCACCTGGCGTCATTCCTCCACCGAAAAGAGGCTCGATTCGACGAGCTATCCATATCAAGACTTTCCCACCTGGGCGGGCCTCATTGTATGCGTCCGGATGCGCAGGCGTAGCATCCGGGGCTCATGTCTCAGTCGTCGACTATGATGTTTCCGGCTTTGGGCGGGGGGTTGCCCTTCGACCGCATTGGCAACCCGAAAACGGCACAGTTCTTGGCGGCATACGTCAGCGTTGGGTTGGGACTGAGGCTTGATTTGGGTGGGAAATCTGCCCATCCTGTAACGGACGGTGTCACCGATGTCCGTGACGATGGTAGAGACTTCCGGCATTCATCAAATCGAGATTTGGCGCATCGGCCTTGGTGGAGGGACATAAACTGACATATCGACGACGGACGGGCTCCGTTCGGCCCCGTGAGAGTGTTGCGTGGGCAAAAAGTCGTGTTACCGCGACGTATTGTCGCTGCGATGAGCCAGAACAACAACTCTTGCAAGCGGCCTTATGCTTTTACGTTGCATGAGACAATAACAACGAATCTCGTTCTAGTCATTTCTAGACGCTTGTCGTCAGCGGTCCCCTCGCGGCAAAAACGCTGGACGAGCTGGCTGATTCCTTGCTTGTCGAGCTCCCTCGACGCGCTGTGGGGAATTAGTTGGCCTCCTCGGTCGAAAAGAGGCTTGCCACAAGTCGCCCTGCAAGCGGGGCGGCAGCTTGCATAGCTCACTTGGGGCGGGCGGTAGACCGTAGGAAGCAGGCTATGCTATCGCAAGAGCCGCCTGGCCGCCCGAGATCCGGCCGGCGACGGACCCAGAAGCTAGGAGCTTTTGTGAGCAAGGACCATGAGCTAGAGGAATGAATAGCAGCTCGACACCGGCGGTGTCCTGGATTTATTTCTTTAGTCCAGGCCTGCGGATCGGGATATGTTGTATTAACTAAACAGCTAGCAATATCATCATCTCGTTATGATGTCCAGGCCATTGGTGGCAGGACTGCTGGCTGGAGGTTGGTATCCCAGTGATTGTGTGTCCGATGGTGAAGCTTTGTCGCAATGTCCTGGCTAGGCATTGCGCAGACGAGGGCAGATTGCTATGGATGCATTTGATAAGGGTCTAGTCCTTTAGGCCCAGTCGGAGAAATGGGTGACCAGCAGGAGGTGAGGAAATTACGTCTTTGACCGTTGGTGAAAAAATGGTTCCGAAAGCAGGGGAGTGTATCCGTACTGGTGGGTTCTTTAGGTGGTGGTCGGCCGTTGGTAGCGAGTGGACACGACATCGAGGAGAGTATTGGTTGCGCGGAGAGAAAGCCTCGCCAGCCGGCGTGTCGTTGCCGTAGAAGTCGGAATAGTCTTTAGCTTTTCTACTTGGTTCATCGCACCCTGCAACCGTGGTGGGTGGGTGCGATGGACTTGTGGAAAATCTCATCTAATGTTGACGAGTTTTGTGTGTTCCCCTTGGCGGTGATGGATGATCCCACTGGTATTGCTCAGCGAATGGAAGGAGGGATGGGAACGGTAGCGTCGTCCCGGCGTTGCGTCGCTGGCCCTTGGGAGGACCAGTTCTCGATACTCGGTATCCGTTCACGCCGTATCCATCCATACTCGATGTTGCCCTTGTGCGGGCCGTTGGATGTCGTGCAAATGACAGTACAGTGCCTGCCATTACGCTCTGACCGTGAGACGAGGCGAGCTGCGAGTCGTGTCAGGCGATATCGACACAAAGTCAGTCGTTCGGCCGGATTGGGAAAACCGCGAGGGTTGAGGACGACATAATATGCAAGCGAGAAAGGAGTTCGGGGTGGTGCTGGTGGTGCTGTCAATAATTGGCGCCGTTAAGTCAAAGCTCCTGTCGGACTGATGGCCAGGGTCATGAGGAACGATCAGCAAGTTGCCATGTCGATTGTCGAAATAGGCGGCCTGGCACATTTCGCGACTGGCTCAAGGAGCCCAAAAGCGTGCCCGACTCCGGAGAGGGGCCAAGTCGGATATTGTCGTCAAGGTAGCCGACCGAGATGTCGTGCATGGTGTTGCCCATATTGACATGGCATGACATGGTATGTATGGCATGACATGACAGGCACTATCCTTGATTGCGCGCAGAATGGGGTTTTATTGTTAATTTTACAAAACACAGATACGCATCGACTGTCAACCAGTTCCTCGGGCCAAATAGTCATGTTGTACGAGAAAGAAAGAAAGTTCAGCTCCGGTACGGAGACTCTGTACGCACAGGCAAGTTGTGCTATTTTGATTTCGGGCGTTTTGGGTTTCGACAGTCGAAATGTCCCGAATAATGGACCCCCTTGACCATTATGCGTAATGAACCGCCAAGGCCGTTTGCGAAGAGAAGGTTTAACGCCTGGGGCCCGACGAGGGTTTGACAGATGGGCAGGAGCGACGGGTGGATGACATCCCATGGCGCCCCACTGACAGAATTGACAGGCAAACATGGTCGACAGGGCGGGTAGGTAGGGTCTGCTGCGTTAGACGCGAAGGAAAGAAAAGACTTGCCGGCAAGACAGGCAGGCATCTGTAACGAGCGTGACGACGGGGACGTGATTGGTTGGAGCAGTTGGAGTGAACCACTCGAGACTCCGATAGACAGAGAGACGACTGAGGGGCCCAGGGGGCTCGAGAGCGGACTCGACGAGATTTCCAGAACTACATTACATGACGGATACTGGTTGTCAGAATCATACCTCGGCTGTCGTTGTGCGGTCCTCAATCGGTGGCTGGTTTCCGGGGCAGAGGAGACCAAGCAAGGTGTGGGAGGGTGATTACTACGGTAAGGGGACCGGACGCGGGAGCAAGAATCGGTCATACTACCTAGGTAAGGTAGGATGTACAATATCATGCGGTCACCGTAATAGAAGAAGAAACGAAACGAAACAATCGCGACCAAAGTGGCTGCCTCTTGCAGCAAAACAGGCATTAGGGGCGCTGCGGAAGAGAGCCGGCAGGTCGGTCGGGGTGAAAAATGATAGGAAAATGGCGGAAAATGACGAGTTACTACCTCTGTACTCTGTAGTATTCGGGTAAGGTGATGGTGGGTGTATGGAGTACAGCTCGCTGCTGCTCCAGGCGAGAAAGAAATCACCTCCACCACCACCACCACCACCACCACCACCAACCCCTACCGCCTATCGCGCTCATTGGCGTTCATGTTTCTTGCTTCCACCTCTGGAGTCTCTGGAGTTGTTTCTCAGTCGGGCGAGCCAGTCTCTAAGCGTCCCTTCCCTACTCTGTACGTGCTTGTTCGTTCGTTCGTCTCTAGCTGCTGCCATGAGAAAAAAGTGAACAGGTAGAAAGGGCAAGAGGAGGGTAGGTAGGAGGCGGCTGGGGTTCATTAGCTCTTGCTTTTGCCGTTGCTGACGCCATCGCTCATCTTTCTCTCTTTCTCTCACTCTCTCTCTCTCTTCGTTGCCTCAGGGCAGGGTGTCATAATCGCTCGGTAGGTACCTCTGTAGATGCCCATCCAGAGCCTCGAGGTGACTACCTAGGTATCCATCCAAGGCAGACACGAGACAGATGCTCTCCCCTTCCGTGATAATACAGAACTGTGTCAGAGCTGGTTGCCCAATTGCCCCCTCGAGAAACATGTCCAGTCATAACGTCCGAGAGCCCTGCGCAATCCCTGTCCGGCCGTGAGAGCGCCCCCCTGTCAGCTCCCCGTCGCGCCCACCCACATCCACTGAAAACACCCAAATGCGACGAAAGCTCCCAGTGTCCACTGTTCGGTACCTCAGGTACGGGTACGTACCCAGTACTGGTACGTACTCTGTCATCCCACTCCCAGAAACGGCCCACCCCAGTTGCCTCTCCCGTCCTCCGGCCGCACTAACCATTCCGCGCCTTCACTCGTTCAGGAATTAGTGCAAAGTGTTCTAACTTCAGGGATGGGACATGAAGACGCATGTGGCACCTGGGTTGAGGTGAACTCCTCGCTACGTACTCTCGGGGCTTCGTCTAGCCTCTTCCCTACCTACCTACCTACCTACACGTGTACCTCCCTAGGTACTGCCACTACCTACCTTACTTGCCCCGTACGACCTACTTACTACGTAAGGCAAGATACCTAGGTACCTATCCATCTCTCATTCTCACATACGAGAGAGAGAGAGGGAGAGGGAGCGAGCTTGCCTACTGCTTTTCCCCCTTCCTCTCTTCATGATACGCCCTCGTCCCTCACACTCACCTTCACCCATTCCTGTTCCTACTGCTTCGACTCCCACGCCCGCTTAACCTTCTCTCTAGTGTAGACCCTGGCCCAGCTGGCTCATCTACCGCATATCGGAAACACCTTGACGGAGTTAGAGACACTCGAGAGACTTGGGCCAGCCACATCTTCCTTCCCCGGTACGACTGACTGGGCTGCTGCAGCTCGGCATTGACATGGGCCTGGCTGCCTTCTGGACCCCCGGCCCAAATCTCTGACCCGGCGCTGCATCTGCAACTACACTACATCTGAGCGCGCCTCTCCTCGCACTGGGCCGTCACTCCTCGCCTCAAGCCTCTTGCCCTCACCCACAAGTATTTTCTTGCCCTCGGTTTCCTGTCAGAGTACCTTTGTCGCCCTCATCCGTTCGTTCCCTCTCTCCAAGCTTCTCCGTGTGCGCTTTCATCACGCCCCGTCCATATCTTAAAGCCTTCACTCTACCACTCCAGACCTTTTCGCCTGTGTCCCTTCCACCTCCTACTTCACCTCACCGTATCAGCTCGGCTCTGTTCTGATCTTCGGCCGGTTCTCATCTGTCGTTTTTCACAGATTCCGGCTACCTTATTTTCCTGCATCGGCCCCTCCCCTCCACATTCAGCTTCACAATCGGCTTGAGCTGCCATCGACCTCATCTTGATCCTGGCTGCTGACACCGACCACCGCAGCACCCCTTTACACTTTTTTCTTCTTCTTTCTTTTCTTTTTCCCACCGAGTACTCGAGTTTGTCTCGCTGCCGCTCTTATTCCACCCATTCTGCGAATACAAAACCGCTGCCCCAACCCTCAAGACGACTTCACCCGTCGGCAACGGACTGGAAGCCAAAAGATACTGGTCATATATAACACGGCGCATCTCACCTTAACTACTTGTCTCGCCCCAGCGCCGTACAACGATCGCACAAGTACAAGTACAGCCTCTGGCCAATCCCCCCGCGTCTTTCTCTTGCCAGCCCGGCTCTCCGAGTGGCCCATTCTCCGCCTTGCTGTCCTCGACTCTCGCCTAAACGACGTCGCGCAGAAAAAGGGACCTGGTCTGTCGTCTTATTACCGACCTGCTCTCGCGTCACCTTTAGTGTTCTGGATTCACTCGGCCAATTCAGCGATACTCGATTGATCCCGGTTTTCCGATTCTGTTTGGTTGGCAGTTGCTCCTTCCCGGGTGCTCTTGCCTTCCTTTGTGCTCGCCGAGTCCTTGTCTCACTACGATATCACTTTCAGCCAGTCTCTCAACACTTCAGCTGAGGCCTCTTGTTCTCGTCCTTCGTCTCCCTCCTGCCCTGCCAGACCTTGCCTCACTCCAACCTCGACGTCCACAGAACTCTCTCCCACGGGAGTCATCTTATTCTATTACCCTTTTCCTCTCGTCCTACCACAGTCCACGCACGGGTTTCCTTTTCGCATATATTCACCCGCATCCGTGAGTTCCCCCCGCGTCAAACCCACATCGCCCTCCTCCGTTCTACTCGCAATCCGAAGTGCCAAAGCTTACCAAACACCCTCAGCATCAGGCAAACACGCACGTAGCCGTCACCGGCCTCCTTCATCATGCCTAACAGCTTCGACCGCCTGGAGAAGCTCTTCTCCCGGAGGAAGGATCTCACCATCCAGACGGGCCAGTCAATGTCGGATTCAACGGGGTCCCGAGGCGCCTCGGTGGATCGCAGCTTTCCCCAGCCGTCTTTTATTCGTCCAAACGTCTCCCGTATGAAGGCCCGAGAGGAGCGCATTGTCGCCTCCCAGAACGAGAAGCGCGCTCAGAGTCTGCCGGAAGCCCACTCCGAGCGCATCTCAATACACCTTGCGCACCTCAGCAGCTCCAGTACCACGGCCCTCACCCTTCCAACCCGCTCCATGTCCCTCAGTCACCGTAGGGAGAGTCAGCCAGTGGCGAGTCTGCGCGGGTTTGATTTCCCTTTACCTCCCACATCCCCCTCGCCGGGCTCACCATTTGGCTCGCCCAAAACTTTGCCCACATCGCATAAGGTTTCCCTTGAGCACCGCCACAGCTCCGTCATCCTACCTCCCAATAGATCTCACACCCCACCCGGCTCCGACCACGACGACGACTCGAGCATAAAGGGCTCTCAGGGCCGCCCATCCTCCTCTCTCAGCAGAGACCTGCTGACCCCCGCAGCATCTCCAGAAATGAATCCCATACACGATGTCCGGTCCCAAGATTCTGCGGAACTGGGCCTGGCCAAAAGAAACGCCGCCGCTGCCGCCACCAGACGCCGCCGGGAAGAAAAGGCAGCGGCGTTGCGTCGTCCTCAGGGCCAGTCGAGACCTCACCGCTCCATCACCTCCCCGAGTCAGATTCTCAAAGGCGGCAATGTGACGGATTTCTTCACCCTTTCCGACGACGACATCCTCGAGGAAGAGCCCGAGTTCGAAGATGCTCCGGGTACCCCTATGACACCCGCCCCCCTGCGACTGCCGCCTTCTCCGCCTACTCCGGCATCCACGGTCTCGTCTTTTCGCTCCAAGCGAAGGACCTCGTCTATTTACACCGACAATGTTGCCAAGGAGAGCGCACTCCAGGTCGCCCAGATTGCAGCCAAGCATAAATTTGACCTTGTTTACATCGTCAACCTGTGGCCTGAGAGCGGATCGGAATCTTCATCGCCCACATTCCGCTCCTCAATGGACTTTTCCTCCAGGCCAGGCAGTAAGAGGAACTCCTTACTCGGACCCATGGAGGGGCCAATGGTAGATTCCTCTCCCGGCATGACTGGTCGTCTCCTCGCGGCTTACGGCTTGTCTAATCTTACGAGCCCTTTTCGCATCTCGGCAACTGTCCAATCCAAGATTCTGAAGCAAGAAGGATGGATGGAGTACCGGAGCGATGATGCGCAAGCCGGCGAGTTTGCGCGAGGATACGGACACGCTTTCCACACAGACACGGGCCGCCGGGGCTCTGCCAACTCGAGCCCTCGCAGCTCAAGTGTCCGCGATATCTCGTTGAACGATCAGGGCATCGTCTTCGCCGCCTATCGTTACCCTGGCAAAGGCTCTGGCGCCGCCGGGTGCACCAAAGAAGAACTCGAAGCACTGCGCGTGGATGCTGAGGGACTCGTCGACTATCTCGTCGCCATCCACAAAGCACGACGCCTTCGAGATCCCATGACACTACACACGCTTATTGACGAAGAAGCCACTCCTTCATAAACGGACGCGTCGCTCTTCCAGCATGCAGCAACGATCGTTCTTGATAAACGCTAGACGCGGCCGGTCAGATGAAGAACAATACACATGATAACGACACGTCACTCCTTTATACACATTTTCTTTGGTTGGATTTACGCGCCATTGCGCTCTTTTTTCTTCGATATGATACCACGTGGACAGCGTCGTCGTTTATCCCAAAGGACGAGAGAGTTGCCTCTCAGCAGGCGGTTCTCGGGTGCTTGCCGTTGGCACCGGTTCCTGGATGTTTCACACAGCAGGTGAAGATAGATAGTTGTGATGTGGCGAGCTTCGCCACAAAGAGGACTCGGGACGGATCCGCGGCCGGGCCCTGTAGTAGCAATTGGACTCGGTCCATGGTGAAAATAAAACCCCATGATGCCTCAAACTATGATTCCCGATCATGCCAGTGACGAACGGCGCTCCATCTGACCATGGCCACAGGGAAGGCATGAACGAAGCCGAGCGTAGGCAGACCTCGGCTTTGCCGGCCCAAGCGACGTAGTCTTTTGCCATTGATCCGATGTCTTTCTTGAACCTTTTTCTTGCCCCAAACCTTCAGGCAGCCGAAAGTTCACAAGTCATCCAAGCAAACGACGAGATGGCCACGAGTCAAGTCGAACGTAAGTAGGCTGGGACGCTGAGTGAGCGCTGTCTACCAGCACCGATACTGCCCGCAGAAGGCCCCCCCCCCCGCTTCCCAGAGAGAATACGCTTGAATCAGGGATCGCGGGCGTGGGACACTGTCTTTTTCTCTAAGTGTCAAGCTTGGCAGTCGATCCGCTTCCTGGCGGACGGCGGTCGTCTTTGGACAGACCGGGGAACCCTGTTGAAACTTGGTGTTCGAGTGGGGGTGGAGAGATCCGGGTTTTTATCATCATTTTATTTTCCCTACTGGACAGCTGTACGGATACCAAGGAGGAAGTTCTCCGTTCGCCATGTGGTGAGAGGGTGGGTGGGCTTTTACTATGGACGGGGGGGGGGCGACGACGACAACGACTACGTCGTCCTTAGTCTGATTTCCCGCCCCGTCCGCTTCCCCTTTCAATCTTTGGTTTTACTTAAACAATTACACTTACTATGTAGACAGAGTACACTCGATTATTTCTCGGTAAGGGGTGGGGTTTTTTTTTTTTTTGATATGCTTTGGACTACAACGCTGAGGTTTGACGCGGAATGTCGCCCAGCTGCAACGCATGGCAATGTCACTCACGTCACTCGCGTCGACTGAACGAGCTTACACTACGGACGTACATAGTATACGGGCCCCCCGCCCTAGTCGACAGTGGGCTCGAGTATCCGTAAGCCGTAGGGTTTGGGTTTGCAGCGGTCCAGCGCGAGGTTGTGTGGGAAAGCTTCCGGGTGGTGGGAGGAATGGATGGAGTCCGCCTCCTTTTGCCGGGTCGGGAAGGGCGGGGGGTGGTGGGAGGGGATAGTAGGGTGGGTGGGCATTTGTTCCGTTCCTCGACGACGACTCTCACCACCGGACTAGGTGAACACCACAGAAGTCGTGAGCTTTGCTTTTTTCCCTCCGACGTCTTTTTTTTTATTTACTATGTATAGTCTGGCTGGACGGCTGACGGGCGGGCAGCGCCAGCATGGAGGTAGGTAGGCGGGAAACCGTTGCCGGTGCGGTAATCTGGGCGCCAGTGGCCTTCCCCCCCCCCTTTGGACGGGCTTCCCTCGGTCTCGAGACTGACAGGGGTATCATCGATGGATGGTTGCATTTGCCATTGAGAGAGGGGAGTGTCTTCTGGTTATCAGAGGCCGTGAAGTGCAGCATGCCTCCGTGTGAAATAAAGTGTGATTTATGGCCTAGCGTACATTGATTAAGCCACCTTCCATATCCCCCCCCCTTCCCGTCTCACGCCTCCGCCAAGGCAACTAACTTCCGCAGCTCATTAAGGATCTCAACATACATTTAGTTAAAGAGGTAGTAGATCTCCCTCTAATTATCCTCTCTATCTAGCTTATTAGCTATCTACTTAAAGACATACTTAATGTTTTAGATATTAGTCTTCTACTTATTAATAAGGCTAAGCTAAAACTTTATAATAAAAATAAAGATAAGGTAAAGCTTATATTACTCCTTAAGTTTATTTTATAGTTATAATTAGTTAAAGTACTATTTAAAATTAGGCAGGCTAACTTAATTAAAATTAAAGGTATAAGTTTTATACAAGATAGTAATTTAAAGGTCTTTAGGAAATACTATCTTAATTTTATAAGTAATTTAGTATATTATTAAATAAGAAATCCTTAAGCTATTTAATAGCTAATTAAACTATATTATATAACCTCTTATATTAACTAACTATAAAGATTATTCCTAACTTTTTATAAGCCTTAGCTTACTTAAATATAAGCTATCATAGTATTTATTAAGGTATTATAGTAGATAGTAACTAACTACTAGTAAGTTTGTAGTTAAAAGGGTGTTTTTTTTCGCTAATGACTCAGGCCGTCAGTTGGGGCCCATAAAGGCCAAGCGAAGTGTAGCATGCATTGAACTAGAGGTAGAGTACAGATACATGATGCCTTGGCGCGGCGCGGCGCGGCGCGGCGTGCAGTAAAGCAGGGGGAGGCGTATGGGTTGGTTTTTTTTTTTTCCCTGTGTCCTTTTTTCTTTCTTTTCATCTTGTTCTTGCATCTTTCAATCTTGTCGCCGCGTGCCTTGCATTAAGTGCGCAAGGTCCGGTTTTCCATGCTAGGGGAGGCAGGGGGACATGATCCGGAAGTCGGGGCGACGCGGGGCTAATGCAGGCTCGAGATTTTTTTTCAACTATGAGGAAGTCAGTCACCTTGGGAAACTTGCCTTTCTTTTTTTTTTTTTCATCGTTTTCTTTTCTTTTCTTTTTTCCTTCCCGCCACTTGTGAAGATCAGGTATAGTAGGAAGGCTGGGTTTGGAGCTTGAGAAACTGCCGGTGAGGATCGCCTTGATCCGTCGTTCATAAACAGCCCAAAGGCTTTTTTCCCCGTGTGCGCAGCGCGATTTGGACGTCGGCGAGGTGGCAGGCGTGGTATTCGACCTCCTTTTGACACTGCCGCAGGGGTAATCGGCGGCAGCAGCAGCAGCAGCAGCAGTAGTGTTCCGGCCTAAACGGAGTGTAGACCTTAGGGGCCGTTCAGTCGTGGCTTGGTGGGCCGGGAGGGCCTTCCGAGGAACTGGCGATGTTCCATACTGTTTCCGTTCCAGAAAGAGCACGTCTCGAGTCGGTTACGTGTCAACCCTGAAGTGAATCGGCCGAGGTATAGGGTTTCAATCCCAAGGGGGCACCTCAGCGGGTGGCTCTACCTGTTTTCCAGGTTAAAACGGTCCAACGGCCCGGGGACATACAACTACATCAAACGCTCGGGAACTGCCCTCAGTTACTACACAGGTCCTGGGACAACCAAGGTGTTACAGCAGACAGTAACTGCTGGTAAGTTTGTGGTTAAAAGGGTGTTTTTTTCGCCGATGACTCAGGCCGTCAGTTGGGGCCCATAAAGGTCAAGCGTCCTGGGACAACTCGGATACCACGCCCGGCTCCCGGGATGTGCGTGCCTCTGCGAACACTCCACTTCGTGACCCAGACCAGACGTCCGCGCGGAGGCGGCTTCGGGCTATAGGGACGGGTGGGTGGGTGGGATGCAGCGCTAGGGGAAGTATCACAAGAGATCCCGGTGATGTTAGGCTTGGATGATGGCGTCAAGTTTCAAGTCTCGGCTGCAGAACTGACGCTGGAGACGGCGAGCTGATTCGTGAATGTGCTTGGAGATGGAAGGGGATGGCTAAAGGTGATCTCTGGCGACGAGCCGTGGCCCCTGAAGACTCGCGAGAGTTCGAACGAGATGGTCGGAGACTTGCGTACCAAGCTAGAATATTCCGCGAGGTCTTATGCCAGGTCCAGTGAAGCCATGCAAACGATCGCAAACCCGACGAAGATGGGGCATTGGCATTGTAGCTAGGCACCGATGTGCCGTCCTGGGCCTGCTGGGTAAACCACGCATGGCTCACCGCCAGCCAGCTTCAGCGACAGTTGGAATCAGAGGAAAGGCCCGTCTCAGTTTCGTCCGCCATACTACTCGGTAGAATCCCCTGGAGTTTACCTGAGATCCATGTAAGTACCGCCGTCATCATCTCTAAGAGTCGTACCCGGCGCCCGCGAGAACTCGCATCTGTCATCCATCGACGTCCCGTCCCGGGTCACGTCTGACATTTATCAATTTGCGTTCAACGGTAGGTACCATTTACGTTAGACTGCTAGCCTCTGTGCATACTGTCGTATGTCGTCTCCGGTCCTCTGGCACGTATTCCTCTCGAACGGCCTGGGCTTGGAATGCGACTGGGCTCATGCTTTCATCCAGGCACACAACAGCCAAGCAACCTTCCTCGCGGCAGACATCACGATTCTCCTTGAGTTGTGGACCAGGAAGGATTGTGCCCAATGTGTCTTGAGTTCCCCCTTCTTCAAAATTTGTCCCCTCTGCCCATCATTTTTCTTGCCGTTTGAGCTGTGTAGTATATCACTGAGAAAGAAAGGGGGGAAATAGTAAAACTAACGCAAGATGGGCATTGTAGAACAACGTGGCCAGGAAGCGTCATCATTGTGTTCCTTTCCGGACGAGTAGAATTGTCAAACATTTTCCAAAGCCATGCGGTCAAACAAGATCGGTTCTCATAGATGGAGCCACGGCACTGTCGCAACAGCGATACCCTGGCTTCCATATAACAGCACCAATCATCAAACATGTTTGATAACATGGCGAATTCGTTCTTTTCTGCGTTCTTTTCTGCTAGCAACAATCCAGTCGTTCTACTTCGCCTCATGCTTGGTGATTTTTGCAACAGGCCAGGCCCAACCACATCTCACCAGCCACTCCCCAATCTTCACACAGCAGTGACCACATCCCGTTAGGTCAAGGAAGTAAAAAAAACAAGTCGTAAGCGTTCCAGTGATACCCGAGCACGTCTGCCTTGCCCCCATCGTTTTAAACGTTCAGAAAGCTGACCTCGTTCAAGAGCTTGCACTGGGGCCTTGTGGACCTTCCAATGAGCCCTCTGACAGTCCTGTTCTCATCAGCAAGAGCAGAGATTGTGAGTGGAAGTCTCCGGACTCACAACGTTGCAATACCATGCTCGCTCGCAGCGTCCGCACCCCTTGGGAGCTTTGCCAATGTCGGCACGGACCTTTCCGCAGTGGAAGCAGCTGCACAGGTACTGATCAGCAACATTGAGGAGATGGCATAACATGGGTATACCTTGGTTCCAGATAGTCCCTTGGGGCTCTCGGCTGATAGTTGTCGAGAGCGGCAAGGAACTGGGCCTTTCCCGGATCACGCAAACCCAAGTCGCCGAAAGGAAGGGCGTAGCCATACTGGCAGTCAATTTTGGGCACAAGGTCCCGCAGGTGCTGCAGTTGCTCCTTGCTGATGTTGGCACCGGCACGCATCATCAGGGCACCGACTATGATGACTTGGTATTGGCCTTCGAACTCGTCCAAGTTGTTCTCCTTGACACGGTATTTGTCAAAGAGCTTATCGCCAACACCGGAGTCGAGCTGATTACGGATGCTCACAATGTCATTGTCCAGCTTGAGGCGGTCCTCTTTGGTCTTGTAGTAGTCCTTGGCTTCAAGAGGGGCCAGCATGTCGGTTTGATGGATCAAGTTCGAAGGCACAAGGTCTTCGGCACCTCCCATCATCACAAAGTCCCCGCTGATCTCACAGGCAAAGTCGAGGTCAGCGTCGGCCTCGAAGAGCCCTGGTATGTAATCAGCAAGTTTCAGTGGTAAAGGCCAACATATTGTCATCATACGATGTCCCCAGCGACCCATGATGACTCTCGAGCGGATGGATTTTCCCTTTGAAAAGCAGTTGCAGTTGATGT
Organism: Colletotrichum shisoi; assembly: GCA_006783085.1. Lineage (NCBI taxonomy): Eukaryota > Fungi > Ascomycota > Sordariomycetes > Glomerellales > Glomerellaceae > Colletotrichum > Colletotrichum shisoi. The sequence continues at coordinate 19,274 of PUHP01000485.1, forward strand.
TCTTCTCGGTGGTGTTGAGGAGCCTTCGTACGCGCTTGCCCGTTGTCTTGTTCTTTCTGCCCCTTGGGCTGAAAGCTCTCCCCACAAGCTCAAGGCTTTCCTCTTCCACCTCTTCTACATCTTCTTGATTCGCGACTATCTACCAAAACATCCCAGTCTCGGCGTCGCTGGTCAGCACGATTGAGGACCTTCCTCATACCCTGCTCCCGCGAGAAAAGGACCTACCTGCCTGCCTGCCTTCGCCTCAAAAGGTACGTGCAGTAGCGCCTGAATAGGCAGCTCCCGGCTGAGTTGGTGAGGTAAGGCATGGAAGCATATGATGATACTGTTCTCGATGATGCCTTGTCATCAAAATAGTCCCTAGATTCTATGTCGCAAACCAAGTTTGCAAGTGTTGGTGAGTTGCTGCTTGAGAATGACGATTGCTATGTAGGTAGCTAACTCATCTGCAAGTAGCCGATGTGTATGCTGCTTCCCGTCAGTCTGACCCTGGGAATACAGGCAGAATCCACCCTATTGCTCGGATATTGATGCAGTGGCCTGGGCCCCAAGACAGGCTGAGGCTGGTGTTTCTCGCGCTTTCGTCAGCGGGTGGGAAGGGCAGCGTTTGCCCGCGGAATGGCTTGAATTCGGAGGCCTTTGGTAAAGCATGAAATATCATCGAACAGTCGAAAAGCGCGACGGCATCCTCAGGGCATGGTCATTTCGCCCTGTCCCTTACTCCACTCATGTCCATTCAGTAAAACAACCACCATCTCACAATCATCAAATCGACTGGTTGGTTTGTTGCAAACTGCTGAATAGACATGTGCTCCCATTTCTTTCGCGAAATCAACGAATACAGGCTGGCAAGCTGACCTATGGTTTGTTCAGGGGTAGAAGAGGCCGACTAACAACACGCCTGTTCTGCCCGAATTTTCGTAATCTTGACTTTCATCCCCAAACGCCAATGGTATCCGTGATCCAACCTCCGACTATAATGCATGCGAGGTATCGAATTGTCCGTCCCTAGCCTATCTTCGGGGGGGAGGGTTGAAGCCAGGGGCTCCACCGGGGGGGCCGCCGGGGTTGAAGCCCGGAGGAGGAAAGGGGGCGTTCTGCGGAAATCCCGGGGGCGGGAACGCACCAGGAAAGCCTGGGGGAGGAGCTGCTAGCTGTGAGAATCGCGTTCGGAAGTCACGGGGGCTTGGAAGCATACCTCCACGTCCGCCAAAGGGCGGTGCACCGGGGAAACCAGGGAACCCGGGAGGAGCACCACCTCCGACACCGGCAGCAGGGCCCTATCTTATATATTAGCATTCGTTCAACAGGAAGAGATGGTCCAGGAGGTGTTACTGACAGCCAGAGATGGGGGAGCCGGAGCAGCACCGCGACCGGCGGGTCGCGCAACACCGGGGCCGGCGGTGAGGGTCGAGGAGATCCCGCCCGGAGCGCTCTTTCCGAGTCTCGCACTGGGATCCGCGGGAGGCTCTGACTCGACTGACAGCGAAACAATGTGGGCGCCACGGACAATCGTCAAACCGAGGGTTCGCTTCTCCTCCTTCTCAATCGTTTGACCCGAGGGTGCGCTGGCTCCAGGAGCGGCGGGCTTGTTCTGGCGGATCTTGACGCGTCTAAACTCTTCGGTGTCGGCGAGGACAAGGTTCATGTGCTATAAACACGGTCAGCATGGTCACTGACACGCGATTGGGGGGTCGGGGCTGGTTGGGCACCTTGTCGAAAGCAAGCATCTGTCCCGTCATCTGGCGGCCGTCGTTTAACGTGACTCTCATCCGGTAGTTGATCTATGTGTCCAAGTTAGCCAATTCCTCGGCGCAGTCGTCGGGGGCGTTCGTCCGGGGCGCATCGAGAGGAGGAGTACGTACGTAACCGGCCTAGAGAGAAATCACATCGTGTCAGCCTATATTGTCAACCTTGAAGCTTTGAGACGGAGTTAAGAAGCTACTCACCATCTTGCCCTGTTTGTTCAACATCTTGGCTGATGTAGTTGCGAGTAGCTACGTGCGTAGCTGCTCTGACTCTTCAAAAATTCGATGTTCTGTTTGTTGAAGTCTAGGTAGGAGACTTCAGCGCGACCTCGGATGCTTTGCGATAGGCAGAGCTTCAAGACAAGGTCAAAGTGGGTATATGGTTTCCAAGGACAATTTTCGAAGGCGGAAATGCAGCCTTGGAAACGCTGAGGCCAATGTCGGGTAAACTACGGGACTGGGATAGGGAGTCGCAGAAGCGTTAGTCCATTTATAGACTAGCGGATCTCGTCCCCCACCCCCGTGCGGTGCAAGGGCTCCCAAACCCTCCCAAAAATACAAGGCTCGCGAAATTCAAGTCCAACGCATCTTGCACTCTGACATCCGCGACAATCGACAACCAACGCCTAGCCAGCCGTACCGACGAAGCACTAACCGCCAAAATGTCGTCCGAGAAGGCCCAGAACCCCATGCGGGAGCTTCACATCCAGAAGCTTGTCCTCAACATCTCCGTCGGAGAGTCTGGTGACAGACTTACCCGTGCCGCGAAGGTGTTGGAGCAGCTTTCCGGTCAAACCCCCGTTTACAGTACGGCATCACCAAAATTACTCACAACGGCGAAATCCGATTGACTGACCCAGCCCTGCAGGCAAGGCTCGCTACACCGTCCGTACCTTCGGTATCCGCCGTAACGAAAAGATCTCCGTCCACGTCACCGTCCGTGGCCCCAAGGTACGAAGAACTCGATCAGCAATGACGGTGTATTGCGTGGGAGTTGACTGGAGTGCTGACTTGGTTACCTACAGGCTGAGGAGATTCTCGAGCGTGGCCTCAAGGTCAAGGAGTACGAGCTCCGCAAGCGCAACTTCTCCGAGACCGGCAACTTCGGCTTCGGTATCTCTGAGCACATCGATCTCGGCATCAAGTACGACCCCTCCATTGGTATCTACGGCATGGACTTCTACGTCTGCATGACCCGCAAGGGTGAGCGCGTCGGCACCCGCCGTCGCTGCAAGGGCCGCATCGGCTCCAACCACCGCATCAAGCGCGAGGAGACCGTCAAGTGGTTCAAGCAGCGCTTCGATGGCATTGTCCGATAAGCGCACAATACCCCCTTTGCGATGAATGAAAAAAGACACTGGGACGGCTTGGGTTAACGGTTGGCGAAAATTATGGGAAATGGCTTACAAGGCATGTACTTTTCCAACAGTTGTTGTCATCAGACAACACGCTTGACTTGAGCAAAAATTCAGTCAAGCCGCGGCCTCAGAGACCGACCGGCGTCATGCCGGCTTACCACCAAACTCACTATTTGCCGTGACTGCACATGTTTTCCCCTGGTGACGATGGGCCGTGGTTTCGGAAGCGGACCGTCTGGCGTTAGTGGTTCTAGCTAGTCTATTTTAGCACAATCGATATCGTACTTTTGAGCTTCAAAAAGTGCACAGCGATACTACCACTCCACTTCGAGCGCGATTCAAATTTTTGTAATGGCACGTGACTGCAATGCGACAGTAGCGTGCACCTTTCCTGGTCTTGGCCGTCTCGCTTGTCATCAATGCAGGCCGTCAGAAAGTCAACTCGGAGTTCGGTTTCCTCCGAGGCGGTCAGGCTCGGTGTTCCCGGCCGGGCGGACGCTGTAGAGGTCCACAGGTAGTTGGAAGGTGCAGTGGCCTCCGGGTTCTCAAGTCTCAACATGTGTGTGCACCACAGAAAAAAGTCTCCCTTGGTAGGGTGGGAATGGCACGGTGGAGAGCTCTGCACCGAAGAGGCCGGGGAAAAGGGGAGTCGAGGACGGGACGCCGGGAAGCTAGACTAACGAACCAACGGCGCATGCATGCAGATTTGTAAGACGAACGCTTGCACGCTGAATTGAGGCCATCATGACATGGAAGAACACCTTACCTCTAGAACAAACATTGAGACGATGGAGGAGAGAGACGGGTGTTCCGATCCGCACCGATGGGCGCGTAGCGTCGCCCGGTCGCAAAACTCAATGCCCCGGGCAGAAAGCCAGACTGGCACAAATTTTTTTTCTGTCGTTGGGTCGAGATTAGATCCGCCTGTCAGCACTCCTCAGCTAGCCCGCAGGCGTCCTCTGTATTATGTAATGCAGCATTTGACGGGGTGACGGGGGCACGTATCCGTCGCCGCGCTGGTCGGAAATTGTTAGGGAGATCTCGGGTTGGACTGAGGCAAAACTCGACGGCCAGCCGCTATTGGACGGCCAGCACAGCTTCGGGTCCACCTCTTCTTCACTCTCTTTTCCCTCCACTGGGCTTCTTCCGAAAAAGACTCGATTTCCACTCCTTCAAAGGCACCTTCATCAACCCCAATCTCCCCTCCACTCAATTGCATCTATTGCAATTGATTCTCCTTCGATCTAGACAGTGTCCAAGATCCTCTAATATGTTCCGCAACGCCCTCCGACAGTCGACGCGCGCCGTCGGCGCCGTCTCTGCCGCCGGCAGAGTCGCTGCCGTAAGTCAACCTCAACTTTCCGTCAACATCCCCATCCCCGGACCGACGTCAATTTCATCCAAGAACATCGTCACTCGGTTGCACGATCCTCAATTAGGTTCCCTAAAGCTTTTTTGGAGTCGCGGGAGGCGCGTTGCTGCCACGGAAGAGCTTTACAATGAGCTCCCTTGGGGGGGGGG